>UZAE01013834.1:0-18775 GCA_900617975.1 Rodentolepis nana | reverse complement strand
ATCAAAACGCCTGCCATTTGATATAATAATAATAATAATTTCTACTACTACTACTACTTTTTAATTTCAATAAAGTTGGTTGCATTGGAAATGAGCCTACATAGACCATGGGAAATTTTAATTAGAATTCCTTTTTGAAATGGGTTTTAATCAAATATTATCTCTTTTTTGGAATTTTTGATGAAGAGAAAAAATTGACAAGGGACGTAATTTTGTTCAAAATATCTGAAAATGTTTTTTTAACTTTAGGATTAATTGCCCTTATTTCTAATTTCAAATTCGAGTGCCATGGCAAATTGAAATTTCATGAGAATAGCCTCCTTTTTAAACATAGAGCAGGGAATAAAATTATATCGCTGAATAAAATTTTAAGTATATCGTGCATTCCGATTTAAAGGAAGTGATTATTACCTGTTAATTTTGCAAGGAAATAGTGAGATATCGGTGTTAATTTAGTGCCTTGTGGAAATTATAGACCATGAAGACAACTGCATGTCATCTTAACAACAATTATTAAAGTTTGAGTTAACACTATTTTGTTCCTGTATGCTTATTAGACTTTTAAATTTATGAATTGTCGTGAGTATATGGATTGTTACTTTTTATTTTGTGTTGTCTTTCCTTTTCAACTACCTGTCAACTTCTTTTGAAACATCAGCTGTAAAAGGGAACTTGAATTTTGTTTTTGTTACAACATCAACCAATTCGTTAATAGCGTTTTGGTCTGGCTTTATTAGCATAGCTGAAATGGCCAACAACTTCAATTACATTCAAATAAAGCAGGAAATCTCGCCTCAAGGAAATTTTAGTGAAATTAATGAAGTGTAAAGTAAATTTTTGAGAATGTTTTTTTTGGAAAAGACAGTAGTGTACTTACATCATCCCGGAATTCCTGTTTCTCGGACCAATTTATCAATAAGAACTCTCGCAGTGTTCAATTTACGATCTTTGGAGGTCGTATGTAAAAGAATGGTTGATAAAGTGCCACATATCGGAAGGCCTTGTTTATCTTTAAAGTCATATTCATTGTGTCTCCCCATGAGCTCTTTTGTAAAAGGCAACAAGACCCTCATTGAGCTGAAATGGAAATTAATTACCCCTTGTCTTGTGGACTAGGACCTCTTCTCTTTCCCATATATTTTCTCCCTGTATCTGTGCATTCGCTTGTCCAAATAGCACAATGTTTATAATCTTTATTAATGAGCAGAAAATTGATACTGAATTCGCAGATCTCAGTACCAATGAACTACTACTCAATTACTCCCACCCTCGCCTGGCAATAATTAAGTCAGAATCCGGTCAACTGCTTGTAATTATTTCCCATTACAATAATTTCAATTAAGATTTTATCAAATGATAAGGTATTATGAAAAGCTAAACTTTTTAGGATAACCAATAGCAAAGGTTCAATTGATAATACTCGCTGTTTTTGTGTTTAGAAACATTGACACCGTTATTTGACATTTTCGAAAACCGTTTATACAGCATTGTAATAATTTCCTTGGGAAATGAAAAACATAAGGAACTCGTCAGAATTACAGTTTGCATGTGTGTTTAAATCTAAATGACAAAATAATAACAGTATCTACGCTATTGCACAAGAAGATAAAGAGGAATACATACACAAATAAGGCTACCCAAATGGCCAATTTTGTAGCTTAGATAGCATAGTGAATATCACACTCAGCAAGAAGTATAATCAAAAACTGTAATTAAGAGGTAAAAGGAAACAAATGGTCATCATGCACCGTTATTGCAGACACATGCCACGACTAACTCTTCACCGTTATTTTGCTTACGACAAATATGTAAAGTCGTGAATGCTTACATAAAGAAGGCAATAAATTCTGACATTCAAAAAAGTTGAGAAATAATTACTATAAATAATTCAACAATTTTCCAAACCTAGTCCTTCTATAATCAATCAGAGCTTTCCACTAATACTATAATAAGCTAAGATCGCGGTTCATTTAGGCGGCTGATTTCGAAGGAAATAGTAACGTTAGCATATTGAGGAATTGATACTGTTTAAAGTGAATTAGAGCATGATATTACAACGATGATAAACTACAAGTACATAATCAAAATGATTAAGTAAACGGGGAGCAAAGTAAATAAACATAGATAAATAACTGTTTTCGATAAATCTTGGAACTTCAATAGCCCAAAACATCTGCTGTTACCGCTTTACGAATTACTTATCATATAGATGCATGCTAATTATTAAAACGAATACTTATTTAAAAGCTAAACTGTTTAAGGAATAAAAATATTCACTACCGTAATTGATTAAGGAAAAGACATTTATTTAAAAGTAATTTATGATCTATATTTTAAAGATTTATTTAAATTATGATTTCTGAGAGAATGGGAACCACATATGAAATAAAATTGTCAAATAAAGTAAAAACAACATTTAAAACAACTTCAAAATACTTGCTTATTCAATCGTTTATTTAGGAGATGGGCCTTTCTACTGTATTAATCTTTAAAACAGTTAATTTTTTAGGATAATTTCAAGTTGCCTTAATACGATTGTAGTGTTTTATTTTCTTTGTATGAGTCATTGGGGTGTCACATTTGAGGTTAAACATTTGTTCAAAATAAATGAATATCGGCGGAAATAAATCGAGGTGCGCGCGATGATATGATGGAATCGCAGTTCCATTTAATTTTTATATAATCGGTATATCGAAAACATTACATAAACATCATTGAATTTATTCTTATATAGTGGATTAACGTTGTTTTCAGTGGATGAGCTCTGTATGTATCCATTAATCCGTTTCAACTCAGCAAATGGAAAGAAAGCAACCGTTCAAAATACTGGAGTGTGCGATAGATTAACTTTAACTTTGTGCATACTGGGTAACGTATACCCATATGGCTAAAAAGGTCAAATATTAGCAACGGACTTCTGACTTTAAGCTGACATGACACCACTCCCACAGTACTCACCTAACCTAATATATTGTCCTCGTGTCTGTCTATCTCTTTTACATCTCTGGATCACTCTTGTGTTCCTTCTTTCCATTTTTTGTGGTTATGTTCCTCCCTACCGTGATAACTATCATAAAGCCTACCATATGATAATAATAAATGCTCAATATTCTATATTTTTCGCAAACAATAATATACTTAATCTCAGGTCATAAAGCTACCAAAATTACTTGAGCCTTTAATTGAAGCAAATTTATGTTCATTTTTAATGAGCTCACGTCTTCGGCTCATTAGTAGGCATAATTCTAAAAGGATTTTGACATCGAAAAATTCTATTATCCGCATTTATATAAACGCATTTTCAAACAGATATATAGCATTTTTACAGTGTTTTGGGAACTTTACTTAACCTCTCCATTTTTTCAATAAAAAATTCACAGTAAAAATATACTTCTGTTACAAAGTAAAGTCAGTTTTTTGGTTGGACAAAATTCGGCCATGAATAGTCATAAAAATTATAATCGTCTTGCATCGTTTTATTAATAAACGAGGTTTATTACTAGTGATTGCGTTTGAAATGTGCCTTAAATAAAATAAACACTTATCAGTTAAAATTTAATAACTACCGAATGATAATTAAACAATCCTATTTTTGAACATTAAATGGTGCGATTAACTGTTTTGAATATCAAAATCTTAAGCATTAATATGAAAAAGTTTCATAATTTCCAAAATTACTTTACCGTCTATTTATAATTCCTCTTTCAATTCCTTGTGCTTTACTCAGAGTTGCTTCTAAAATATAAACTGGTTCAAATTTAAAATCAAATAAAATGTGATTTAATATCAATCACAAATTTAAATAATAATAACAACTATTATATTGATATATGCATAAATATAATTACCTAATTTGTTTGCATGCACTTATTGCTGCAGGCTTTCGATTCTGCACAAACCGCTTTTGGCTCGTTCATTAACTCGATTATTTTGTGATGGTTAGTTAACTTCTTCTGGCGCTTATTTACGCGTTATTTATGTGCTTATGTGTGTTTTCATTTAATTTTTCATGTTTCTATAGGCTGATCAACTCACAGAAGAGCAAATTGCTGAATTCAAGGAGGCTTTCTCGTTATTCGATAAAGATGGCGATGGAACTATTACTACTAAAGAATTGGGAACTGTTATGCGGTCCCTTGGACAAAATCCCACAGAATCCGAGCTTCAGGATATGATTAATGAAGTCGATGCAGATGGTATGGGACTAGTTTTGGTTTATTATCCCTTCGCTAGGCAACGGAACTATTGATTTCCCTGAATTCCTTACTATGATGGCAAGAAAAATGAAGGATACAGACAGCGAAGAAGAAATTCGAGAGGCTTTCCGTGTGTTTGACAAGGATGGCAACGGTCTTATCTCGGCTGCTGAGTTACGGTATGTTACCTTACGACCACCTTTCTATCTATAGGCACGTCATGACCAACCTTGGTGAAAAACTAACCGACGAAGAAGTTGATGAAATGATCCGTGAGGCTGATATTGATGGCGATGGTCAAGTGAATTATGAAGGCAAGTTTGCTTTGCATGTCGAATTTGAATATCTATGTTGTATCTCAATGTCTCACGTGTTTTTTGTGTTTTTTTTGTTTCCCCCACCTTCCGTGTATGTGTCGTTCTCGATGTTTTCACGTTCGAAATTTCGCTTCGGTTAACAAGAATTCGTTTCAATGATGCAGTCGAAGTAACCTCAACACGTCATGCGCACTCTAAGTTTAATTTGTTCAATGTATTTTCGCGTTATTTAACGTTGACAAATTCCTCTGTCTCCTATATCCCGCCCACCCTTTCCCTATTTCTGACGTGTGTTGGTATTTTTCACAAAACTTCGTGTTATCATTCCGTGCTCAAGCAGCTGAACAAAAGTTGACCTGTTATATATCTAGATATATGCAACGTATCTGCGATTGTAAGACTCGCTTTTGCGCTTACAACTTTCATGATTCTCACGTTTGGCATATCGCAACTAAACCCCATAAATCTCCCCAAGTAAAACCATGTACTTTCTTCTCCCTTTTCTTTATACTAGTTAAAGTGTGTTGATTGCTACTTGGATCAAGTTGTATATTTCTTTATCGGTGTCATAATCTTGCTCCCTCCCTCAATAAAAGAGTGAATCAACAAGTTTTTGACTGCCTTAGTAGTGAGTTTTAGGGTATTTGTGGTTTGCCTTTGCTTAATTTTACCTCAATGTTATTTCTTTGTATGTATTTTACGTTTAATTTTGTCTTTTGCGGATTGTCTTCACGAGGTCCCAGTGTTGTGTCTGTTTGTGTTGAAAGGCTAGGATTTTGTGCATTTTGCGTTTTAGAATTCGTTACCATGATGACAACGAAGTAGTTGCCGTTCAGAAACTCATGTACTATCAAGTCAATGTGGTATTCATACACCTATTTTCTTCCTTTAAATGCTCGCTTTATCGTTTCTTATACATCCATCTATTCCCCTTTTCATTACTGCATGGGTTCTTTTACGGCATTAATAAAGCATTTTTATCACTTATTTGCTTACAACTACCTATCACTGGACCCGTTAAAGGGACCAGACCTCTGGTTATTGACGCGTTTTTTCCCACCAGTACTGTACATTTCTTCCGCAAAAAAACTGTCTAAGTAGTTCTCTATTTAAGATTTTGTGTTTCTTGTGGTTCTTGTTAGCTTCTCTATCTTTGGCTTTTCTTTTCTCATCAAGTCATCTAAACCTCTAGATCCCATTCAGCTACATTCTAGTTTCATTATCGATTGTCGAATCCCTACTCGGGTTTTGACTATGGTAATGAACATTGAATGGGTGGTTAATATTTTCCTCTTAAACTCATATCTTTCTCCTTCCCAGTTTATTTAACCCATCCGTGGCTGAGTTTATTTCCTGCTGTGCAAAGTCTGGATTACCTGTCAGTTGTTAATGACAACATTCAAATATATTATCTTTTCACACATGGTAAGATGTCTTTTACTATTGCTAGTACACGGAATTTTGTGTGAGGGAATAGAGGTAATGTGCAGAGGTGTTTTAGGCTACGCCCAAACGAGATCAGATAAGGCGGTAGGACTTAATGGTTTATTTCTGGGTTGCTTGTCAATTTCATTTCCTCTCCTACTCCCATGGCGTTGCTGTAGAGGATTATATTTCTCCTCTCTTTATAAGCCTTTGCGCACGACTGAGCTAGGTAGCGGGCGTAACGCCTATTTCAGCTCTGCTTTCATCTTGATTGCTTTTATGCATTTCAGTCTGTCGCTTTTGCTAATGGAGTTGTTTTAAGCACTCTCAAGGCAATTAGCAAGGAGGTCACCTAAATATTAAAGCTTCTAAGTGACAATGGGCCAAGTGCGTTGCAAACCCTGTATCTAAGATGTATTTTTAGGTTGACGATAAGTTGGTATGAATCTAATTTTTACTAATATTTATACAGGCGTGTTTCTAAAATCTAATTCTGTTCAGAGTTGTATTAGATTCACATCGTGGTAACTGTGTTCGCTTGTTGAATGAAGGTCTTATACAAACTGATTAATGAATTTTAGTATGCAAATTGGAATTATGTGGTTTTGTTAATGATTGTCAAGGCAATTAAATATATTTTGCCATGAAATCGATTTCGCATTGATTTTTTCTTGAGCAAATAGTGCAAGTGTAAATAAGTGATACTGAAATACTACACACGTGTGCAAGAGCTGACAGTTTTTGCAGAAACTTACGACGTGGGTGTGAAAAGTCAATAACACTTCGCGCGTAGGTTTAGCTGAATTAAACACAGCCTTCGTTTCGCTTATTATTGTAGCCAGTGCTGTTCTGCGAAATCTTATGCATTCGCATACCGATTCTCCTTATTTAAGCTTTAAAAATGCACACGTTTTACCATCAAATTGAAATAGCTGTACTCTTGTCCGGTCTATTTTTAAATAGCTTGATTAATCTCAATTTAAGTAGTGCACTGAAATCGATCGATTACTGAGCAAGTTGATGAAACGACTATGCGTTACTCCAATTTAAATTGACATGGAGAATGCTATTTCAGCATATCCAAAGCTTTTACGTAAAGGGTTCTGTTGAAGTATGGCAGATTACGAAGATGTACCCCTTATTGTTTTAGTTGACTGGGGGATTTTCAAGGATTCTTTCAGTTTTGAACTTGATGCTTGTTAACATAAAGCCACTCGTTATTTATGCAATAGAGTATAAAATTGATTTCATTAGGCTCATAACAAAAGAAGGTAACGCCTCTATTTGTTATGCTTTGAGTAAAACGTAGTTGGTTTCCAGTCTTCCTAATTCTATCCCTCCTATGCAAGAGAGTTAACCAATTCTACCAACGTAGCAGTTTTCGACATATTGCTGTTTAGGAAAAATTTACATCAAGCTTATTACTGGACAAAAGTACAACTGATACCACACACAATGTGCCCTCATTACCTCACTCTTGTCTATGGTGATTCAAGGAACCTTTGGAATTTATGCTAATAAAGAAAAAAAATTTGAACATACAATGTTGCAAAATAATCTAGTGTGGGATGAAGCGGGTTAGTTATCAAATAGGAGAATACAGTGGTGTTGGTAGATCTCTCTCTCTCTCGTTGCTTGTTGAGTTCTGAAATCATTGAGATTTCCACTTCTACCCAAGGGGGTCTTTCTCCCTCTGTTATGTCCGATGTTCGATTTTCATGATTTGATTGCATTGTGGAATTTTTTGTCCGTGATAGATTTTATAAGCTAGCCAGTTGGTACATTTGAAAGTTTGTCTCTATTTTTCATGGCATTTTGAACATACCAAAGGATGCTTGAATTTAATCAAGATGAGATTATTCCTGCTGCTCTCAACATTTCAGGATGTGTATTTAAATCGAGTGAAGAGGTTATTCCTCAGAGGCCCTTGTAAAAACCACTGTACTTTTAAGCCTTCTCTTCCATCTTAAGCTTTTGGTTTACTTACCTAAACACGCGGTCTAAAGTACCCACTTCAAATGTTTTCACGTGTCTAAAGTGTCTCAAATTACACGTAATTGTAATAAACAAGTTTTTTTCTCTGTCTCAAATATCAATTAACATTCTACCCCCTCAGAAACCGCTTACTACTTTGACCCATTGACGCTCGAATTATTTTTTTGAAAAAAATGCACTCAACCCCACTCACGTGATATTAGTCAAAGGCTATAGACACGTATTAAACATGTTTCAAACGGCGATAGCGCCTTCCATTGCGAGTCTAGTACCAAGGAGCTTATTTTGAAAGAGGAACGGGCGTTTGAAAGGGCGTTAAAGGGTTAAATAATCAGGTTAGACTCGCATCAAAGGGTAAGAATCCCCTTCTTTTCCGAGATATTTTTTTCCATGTTATCGGCCATTCTTCCAGAAGGGGTAAACAATGCATTTTACCACCTCCATTTTCATTTAAAAAAGCATATATATATATATATATACATATTCATGTTATCATATGGACAACCGTTTCTCGTTGCCCTTAAAATTCTCATTTCTGTTTAACATGGCCTGAGCTGTGTTAATATGACCGAAATTTGTCAGAGTGAATAAGGAGATCGGATTTCCTCGTTTGCCTTACCCAGTTGTCCAGAGGCAGTGCGTTTAGGCCGAGCCTGGTTTTACTCTCTCCCTCCCTCTCTCTCCCCTTCATTGCTTTGCGCGGCCGTACGTGATTATACTATCGATCGAAATAGAAAACGGGCGAAGAGAGAATAGTGCTTGCTTGCGTGTGTGTGTGTGTGCGCGCGCATAGCTACCACCGCACTTACGCGCAAATCCTCACCTGAAAGCCCTAGTCCTCCGCACCCCTCCATTTGCGCATGCATTGGTGAGCGTATCTCCCAAAAATCCCAACAACTCCAAATCTCCATGAGTAGGGTGAGAGATAGGCCATTACGAATTTCATGACTAACTCGCTTTTAAGCAGTAGTAGTAGTAGTAGATACCCTCCCATAAAATACTCGTTGTTTTAAGAATTGTTTATAATCTTCTTACAAGAACACGCAACAGTTATGATTTTAGTATAAAAGTAGGATATTTTGCAATTCCATTGCTGTCATAAAGGGAGGGGGGGGGGTGGGGAATTTCTATATAATTTCAATTCCATTTTGGCGTTATTTTAATTCCGTGTAGTCAATTTTGGTTGAATAGAAAATTTAGGGCATGCATAGATGCGGAAATATCGCACGTCATGCAAAATGGGTGCTGCCCCACAGTTTGTTTGAATGCGGTGATCAACTTTCCAACTTCCCGTCAAAAGTTGAATTGCCCCCATTTTGTTTAGAATAAAAAAAGGGAAAAATAACCCATTACTTTTAGCTTAAATACTTATATTGAAGAGGGGATTGCAAGATCGCGAATGAGTGATCAGCCCGTTGTTTTATCAAGCACTCCCGACATAATTTCAAAATTTCGCAGTTCTTCTAAAGCATCGTGGAAGTGAGATTTGTGATCAAAGTTACACTTATAGTCATGCTCACAGTCAATTACTAGCATTTGTGAGGCGACGATTGATCACGTTGCCAATGGTTACTCAGTAGCCATGCGATATTTGAGGTGCTTCATTCTAGCTATAAACAATTTTAATTGTAAAAAAAGGGCATAGCAACAGTGTTTGCAATTGTATTATAATAAAATTCATCTTTCAGAAAATGAAATAATGTACATTATTCAAACATGTTTTTACTGCCTCACATACATACTCATTGTTAAGAAAAGAGTTTGCGAAGTATGTTACTTTGATTGGATGGATGAATGAAACCAATTAATTTAATCAAGAAAAAATGCGATAAAAATAGCCAAGGAAATACGCAATAGGTGAAAGTGCAAATTCTCTCATAATGCGTCCAGTTGCCAGTAGGAAGTGCTAAAGTGATGGCGTAACAAACCATTGATTGGCCTGAAGGCTGAACAAGTACCCCAACATATATAGCACTGTTGCCTACAAAGTGTTTTTATTTAAAACAAAAAGAACTTTGATTTAACGATAATCGAAGTTATTCTTTTACTGATTACAGGACTGTAATATTCTTTACCGCTTTATTTACCCTGTTTCAATTTACTTGATAATTCGACAAAAAAAGTCACAAATTATGCTGAAACCAACGCCCTTTCTACATTGGCAAGTTAGGCAATCAAGCTGCTTACTAATTTATTAAATTAAATATATATTTATATAATATTAAATATAGGGGAACATTATTTAGGCATCTATGTAGGAAGAAACTTAAATTTTATGAACACAAATCATTGATACTCTGTGAACAAAGTTCTTTTATCGAGAAGTAGATATTTCGATTAATTGATTGATTGAAAACGACTTTTCGTGAATTTAATCTTCACATTCAGGTTTTATATAATTTTTTCCTATTTAAGGAGAGGGATAAAACTACCATCGAATTATAGGGTTGAGCCTTTTGTCATTCAGGGTCCAAGCTAAAGTAGTTTAATTGACAGCTCAGATTATTATTCAACTGACCGAATACCCTCATTTTGCAACCACGCCCTAACCTTAGCGCATTTCTCTCTTGAAATAAAAATTAAGGTTTCTTCCGCCCTATTATTATCCCTAAATCGGTAATTTTAAGTGAAAATCAGGTTACTGTTTGCTTGATTATCTTCTTTCTTTTTCTAGCATAACCGTGAGTGACTGGGATAAAATAACTTTCTGTAACAAATAATTTCAGTAAGAAATGCTATTATTATTTTGAACAAATCGCTGTTTTCTGCAGACGAATGCAAAACAACAATAATAACAATAAGTAGAGCGAATTCTACCGTTTCTGCTTCCAAGCGAGATGGTCTGAAAATAATTAGGGAAACTTCCAGTAAAATATATAATGACTCTATTCCCAACTTAGTACTTCCTTAATTAAATGAAGAAAGTGGAATGCCACTTGAAACTCCCAAGTTCTGCTCAACATAATTCATCTGCCTAAGCGTTTATAATCCGTTTAAGTAATCACATTTAATGGAATAAATTCTCCACATAGTGCTTCATTCACTTGTTAACGTTCAAAGACTTAGTTTGCCTCATTGTTCCGCACTCAGTTATTGCACATTATAGAGTATATGAATAATAATTTAATGAGTTAAAGTTAACCAAATATTGCTGCTTATCGAACAATTAAGTGGAGTGTTTCCTCCTCACAGCGAAGTATCGAGATGCCACTGACTAGTAGGAGGACAGAAAATGAAGCGGTAAGGACTTAAGGATGACAAGTTTTAGTTCTCTTGATTAGTGATACCTCCTTGTTCATTATTTACCGAATGGGGTGTGCGATAGACTTACCTCCACGTGGTGCACCCTGGGCAACGCATACTCATACGGCAAAAAAGTCTATTGACCGGCAGTTGACTTCTGACTTCAAACTACCATGCGCCGACTGCTTGTCATATTCGGCCCCTTCACAGTACTCATCTTACCTCTTTCTCTACCTGCATTTCATATTCGGCTAATTCCGCAGTACTCACCTCACCTAATTTCTACCTTCGATTCGCCCCCTTTCACAGTACTCATCTTACCTTTTTTATAACTTTGTGTCATATCTGTCTGTCTCTTTTACGTCTGTGAATCATTATTCTGTCATCTGTCTGCCTCTTTTACATCCGTGAATCGCTCTTCTGTTTCCCTGTCTGCCTCTTTTACATCTGTGAAACGCTCTTCTGTTCTGTCTGCCTCTTTTACATCTGTGAATCGCTCTTCTGATCCCAACCCTTCTGCCTCTTTTACATCTGTGAATCGCTCTTCTGTTCCTCGTCTGTGCCTCTTTTTCTTACCTTTTCCTCTACCTTTGTGTCTATCTGCCTCTTTTAATCTGTGAATCGACTTTCTTCTACTTCGATGAACCTTCCCTCTGTGAAGCCCGAAGTCAGTTAAATGGCTAATGATGGCCATCAAAACTCCTGCCATTTGAAATAAATATTATTTACCGAATAGGTGGCTCCAAAATTCAGATTTCATGATCTCTCACCTGGATTACTGAACCAACTCCTATTAGAGATATCCTGTGCTGGATGGCTGGTTGTTTATAAATAGGATAGGCATTCTAAACTCCTCAAATAATTTTTCCCTCCAACAGCTATCTTTTTTAGGTCATTTATAAAGCAGAAATATTTAAAATATGCCAATATGTGCGGAAGTACGTTTTACTCTATCCGCATTCTGGTGCAACCGCAGTAGTAAGAGGCGTAGATTGAAATGATTTTGCACCACGCCAAAGTAGTAACATTTCTCTTCCCCTCCCCCCCCCCCCCCCCCCCCACCCTCTCTATACACCTGTTGGTTCCCATATACTATGACAACAATTACGATTTAATCCAATCACAATTCAAGCAGTATAGCAATCAGTTCATTATTCATTTGTCATAGGTTTAAGGAAGCGACGTCTTATTTACAGGCTAAATTCAGTAGGCCAGGCCACTTCAATCCGATATTGCAGAGACGACAGTGCGCGCGCGTGTGTGTGTGACCTTAGAACATGCATATTTGGATGACCCTCCAGGGTCAAGGCTCTTTAATCATCGTCTAACCCTCAGCATCATCTTAACTATTCGTTCTTTATTCTAATATAAAATGTTCACAGTAAGCCTCTTAACATTCTGCTTCAATTTATACTAACTGAAAGTTACTAAACAATATGAATAGATGATGCTGTGACTAAAATTTTCGCCTGAGAAGTCAAGTATCATACGTGCAATACCCATCAGTACTCACCGATTGGGTGTAAAGGTCATTCACACTGATTACGACTGGCCAATAAAGTGAGTAACAGAATTCGAGTTTCGCATCAGGGAGTCTACACGAAGCTCTACCTCAACTCAAGATGAATGCCATCAAGCGCTTTCTGAAATGGACTTGATGATTTTACTTATAAATGCATTGTTTGGCCCACTGATGATCTATTTCACTTGCTAAGTTAGATACCTCTGTTTCAATGGGTCAGCGAGAGGAATGAGCAATGGCCCTGATGAATTGTTCATTTATTAATATGGGGTCGCTGTTTGATTGGTGTCAGTCAACTTGTAGGAGAGTGAACGGCCAACTACACAGGTTGATTCGAGTCAAAAATGGGTGGAGGGGGGGGGGGNGAGAGGGGTGTGCGATAGACTTACCTCCACGTGGTGCACCCTGGGCAATGTACACTCATACGGCAAAAAAGTCTATTAATCGTCAGTTGACTTCTCACTTCAAACAACCATCACCCGTACTGTATGTCATATTCGACCCCTACCACTACTCATCTTACCCTTTCTGAGCCTTTGTGTCTGTTCCTTTACATCTTTGAAAGACCCTTCTATTCCCCCTCCTGAATTCTTCTCACTTTGATGTTCCTCCTCCCCTCTGTGAAGTCCGAAGTCAACTAAAGGGCTAAAGATAACTATCAAAACGCCTGCTATTTTGTTATAAATAAATAATAAATAGATTATATAGAGAAAATTTATTATTTTATTCGGCAGAAAAACCACAATATGGTTAATAAAAGGGAGCCTTCTATTTGCTTTAGTCAATAGGAATGAGTAGAGTATATATTTGAGATACCCAAATAGATCAATATTGTTCCAGATACAGATCCCAGCTTGCATAAGATGAATAGGTGGGAGATACCTATTATACACTTATACTCTACTATATACACTTATACAGACCAAGATTCGTGTCTTATCTAACTAGGAGAGTAATTTGAATTGCTTTTTAAATGTTTAAATATATTTAAGATGTTTATGAAATATGATATTTGTTCTTTAACTAAATTCTTCAGGTCATTTTTGGACAAGAATTAATCTTTCAGATGCGTTAAGCCAGGAAGACCTCAATGACAAAGAGGCTCCCCAATCACCGAAAACGCTGTACTTTTAATGGGTGAACTAATCAAAGACGGCTCTACACTTGTTCTCTCGGTTCACATCTTTACCTGGTAAGTTATTATCAAATGGATTTAATAACAGACTATTTAAACAATAACTGGAACAGAAGTTAGTGTGCGGATTTAGTAACAGCAGAATGCCCGTCTGGGCTTACTAGCTTTGGCATTCAAAAGCATAGATGAAATTGACCTTCTCATTGCCTTTCTAAATTAGCTTGAGGGAGAGGGTTTTTTATAATATTATTAAGCAGTAGTAGTGAAATTCCGCCAGAAATTAATTTTTTATAGCATTTCAGATACTCTCTAGAGTTAAGTTGTATTCGTTCTATTTAGCGTAGATTAAGTTAAAAAATCTTATTCACCGTTATCTCAACTCTACACTTATACACTCTTATACAAGTTTCGTTGAGAAGGGCATGGTAACTATTTTGTAGAAGTCAAGAGTGTTAGTGACGGAAAACGGTCACCTCAAGTTATTATGGAGGCGCTTAGAAGAAGTTGAAGGCATCCATTGCCAATAAATGGAGCAGGAAAGGGCACAGTCGTATTATGTTTCACCATGACAACGCCTCTTCACAGTATTCAAGAGCTGTCAGGTCCCGTTGGACGAATGCCAATGGGAAACACTTCCACATCCTCCTTATAGTTCAGACCTCGGCTCCCCCTGACTTCTATTGTTTCTAAAGCCGAAAGAATACCCTGGAGGCACTCTGTTTGCGTCTTTAGAAGAAGCGAAAAAAACTTGCAATATCATACTGTCAGAGACAGCACCCCCCCCCCCAAATTCTACCATGAGGGAATTTATCGGTCGAAAAATGGATTGCAAAAGTGCAAGTACGACAAAGAAGTCTATGTAGAAAATGATTGTAATTAATTGTTAAGTAAAAAAGTAGTGGAAATTTCCTGAGAACGCTTTGATTAGCCCTCATATATACTACTACTTTCTCAGCCTTGGGGTATGCGATAGACTTACCTCCACGTGGTGCACCCTGGGCAACGTATACTCATACGGCAAAAAAGTCTATTGACTGGCAGTTGACTTCTCACTTCAAACTACCATCACCTCACTCTGCCATATTCGAATATTTTCACAGTACTCACCTCACCTTTTTTTCTACTTTTGTGTTTGTCTCTTACATCTTTGAAACACTCTTCTGTTCCCCCCCCCTATCGACTTTTTCAATTCGATGTTTCTTCCCCTCTGTGAAGCCTGAAGTCAACTAAAGAACTAATGATAACCATCAAGACGCCTGCCATTTGGATGAGGAAAATATGTTGAACTGTCAAGATCGATCAGCATAATTGATCAAGAGCTCAATAATACCCAGATTTCGTTGACACAACGCGAAGTCAGTAAGCTAGGTGAAGTATCATGAAATTTGATTTCTGGGGAGTGTACGAGCCATTAGATTAATTCTGTGCAACCCGAATTCAAGAAACAAATAAATCAAGTCACTTTGGTATCCAAACGTTGCTTTATGTAGCATCCCGATTGCCTTGTCTCTATTTTTTTGTTCGACTTAATACCAATGAATCGCAACTATTTTCCAATAGAGAAAGACCGTTCAATTATTCAAATAACTACAACCTTGTAACATTAAAAATAATTAGCCAATCACATCCCTCAAGAAATTATATCTTTCCTATAAAAGTGTGAATTTCTCGTCACTTTACACGCAAACAATCTCTGAAAATGATTATTTAAAAAGCGGACCATAAAATGTGAAGGAACGAAAAATTGTCCTCGTAAAATGAGGAATGATAGCATGCCTTATTCTTGGACTAGTAAAAAAACATTTTCTTTATGGCATGTGGACACGCAACCCCCTACTTATACCTTTGAGAAGGTAATATTAATAACGAGAGTAAGGAAATGTGTCACAATTAAGATTTGAGTAGGCCGTGGCTTACCCTTCTATCGAAACACATAAGGTGTAGTAAATGGTTTATTAATTAAAGGTAATTACTGCGTTACTAAGGGCGGTTTGAGTATATATCTGTGCCAACGGAGTGTACTTAATGCAATTTCCCTTCAACCACTCAAAACTTACTTGCAAAGTGACTGTTAATGCTTAGTTAGTTAGTATCCCGGCTACCAGCCCTCCTGTTTGATGTTTGCACCCCAATTTTTTGCATTCCATGAGTTGATATTTGCTTTCCTTCAGACTTTTCCACCATACCGTTTACCACTAATTCTCAATAGTGGTGTGTGGATGTTTACATGCTTAACAACGTGATAGAAAGTTTGAAAACCCGTTATCTGTGTGTGATAGGTCCTTACTGAAACCGCGAGTCAAATCCATGTTGAGTAATAAGAAATGTCAAGGAGAACTCATATCTAAAAGCGGGTTAAAAATAGTTCATCTTGTGATTCTTGTTTGCCTTGTGGTCAAGGCTTACCTAAACTTACAAATCACGAACTACTCGAAGTTCAAAATAGAGGGTTGATTTAATTTATAAGCTTTTGTGGTACGCAACCTCCTATCTGTACCTCTCCCACTTTTTTTTGATTTTGGAAATTGAAATTAATATCAACACCAAATAAAATTATGGAAAATTTGCCCATTTGCGCCATCAAAGTTACCTTCATGTTTACTGGTTGTTTTTATATTAATTGACTACCTTAGCATTGATGAGCTTAGGCCTGCTTAGGCGTGAATAAATGACACTCATTTTTGATTAATGGGGAGGGCATTTTAGCCTAATTAACACGTGATCATTCTTATGACTGTACGATCCCCTTTCAAAATAAGCTCCGTTTGGCACTAGTCTCGTAACAGAAGACGCTCTCGTTGTTTGAAACACGTTCAATACATGTCTATAGCCTTTGCCTAATATCACCAAAACTCCCCATGTCAACGAAATCAATTTGCTGGGAGGCACACGTGAGTGGGGTTGAGTTTATTTTTTTCAAAAATAACTTTGGACGTGGGGGTGCGCGATAGACTTATCTCTACGTGGCGCACCCTGGGCAACGTATACTCATACGGCAAAATGGTCTATATACTGGCAGTTGACTTCTCACTTCAAACTACAATGTCCCCACTGTATGTCATATTCTACCACTTCCACAGTGCTCATCTATCTTTTTTCCCTGCCTTTGTGTCTGTCTATCTTTTTTGCATCTTTGAATCTCTCTTCTGCTCACCCTCTCGAATTTTTCTCACTTTGATGTTCCTCTCCTCTGTGAAGCCTGAAGTCAACTAAGGGGCTAATGATAACTATCAAAACGCCTGTCATTCGATATAAATAAATAAATACTTTGGACGGTAAAGGATTAAAAACCGTGTTTTTTGGTCTCTTCAATTGATTCATGATTCATGTAATCAATCAAACAATGCAAGCTTTAAGCTCATTGAAAGAAATCCCGCATTGATTCTATCTTCAACCCATCATAAAAGTGATCTCGAAATGTAAAGAGATGCAATGCCTGCACTTTTGCATAACTTTAGTTTCAAAACAATTTATTTACAGAGCTAGATATAAACAAATTCACGAATTCCTGATTTAATTTATAATCAAGGTTAAAATTGTATCTACTGGCTACAATAGTTAACCAGGTGACCGATATAAACCCCCGAGTTGGTAAGCGAATTCGTACTTTTCTTCAACCGATGGAGCTGCAATATGATCTTCTATGTAGTTAAGACATCGTAGAATTCAATATTAGCAAATTGGAGAAGATTTAAGAGAACTCTCAAAGCACCAAAGACGAAATAACTCTTTTGCTAGAATGAATTCAAGGTAATTATATTGCATCTTGCTTGCAATTGTGTTGAACACGCTAGCTTTTTAATAAAGTAATCGTTTGATTGCACAAGTATATTCAAATTTTATTAGAAAAGGGGAAATTAGATAAAATTTGATTTCGGAATTGGTGATGATGAAGAAATGGAGTTTTGTAGACGAACGACCATGTCAATTCATTAAAATTTCATTTAATAGTTAAATTTACCACATTCTCCCCCTCCCCACGATACATAGCTTAACACTTTCAAGTTAAAATATCCAAACCTCACTACCCTGGTTTCTGGGAGAGCTTCGACGCTTCAACCGATTCGAGTGTTTTTTTTTCATAGCATTCCGGTGAAATTCTAATTGACAAGTGCTCCTGACTGCAATCAGAAGACTTGGCAATAGTTGCTTAACTATTCAAGAAGTCTTTATTGAGTTCACTTAAACTTAGGAGCATTCCTGATTGGACTCTAATTCTCAGTTTTTTTGCGTAGAGAGAAATTTAAAATGAATAAAGGCTAAGTTGGTTAGCTAAGAATGCTAAACCAACTCGACACTTCCAGCTTAACTCAAGTACATATCTTTATTTAGACTCCGGTTCATCTAGCACAGCGCCGGCTCCTATTCTCCATCATTATTTCAAATTCGTCTTCCCACCCCTTCCATTTTTTCGCTATTTTCTTTAAAATTATTCCTTCTATTATTATTCCCACTGACAGGCTTTATGATATTTATCACGAACCCCTTAGTTGACTTCAGCTTTCCCCACGGGGGGGGGACATATATAGCAGTCAATTAATAGTAGTTCATCAGTTGTCTTCTGGCTTTCCATCGTTGCCTTTAGGGCTGGACACCGAATCAGACGAGTCTTCTCCATTTCCTCCTGTAGGTTACATAGGGAGCATGTTGGTTGAGTGCATTCTCCTAATCTGTGAAGGTGTTTGCCAAGCAATCGTGTCCGGTGCGTAGTCTAAACTCAGCAACGGCTTCGATTCTTGGCCAGTCGGCTATGTCGGAGAGTGCCACTGTCCACTGTTTATCCTTTGTTTGAGCTTTAAGTTCGTTGCACCTTGAGGTCTTGAATTCTCTCCTGATTAAGGTCTTCATTGTGTGGTAAGATATCGGCCGGTTTACGCCTTGCAAAATTGTTACACCCTTCTAAGCAAGTGCGTCAGCAAGCTCATTGCCTTTAATGCCACAG
>UZAE01013833.1:0-18780 GCA_900617975.1 Rodentolepis nana | reverse complement strand
TGCCCAAATGACGCAGAAATTGACGCGTCGCCATTTTTTTAAAAACGTGTGTTAACGAATAGCTATGATCACCTTTTACCAGGTAGAAAGGAATTAACTTAATATGATATTGAATAATTTTGCAGTTTTTAGTTCTAGCAAATGATAAAGAAGTTATAAGTGAGTTCATTAACGTATGATGCTCAAGATGTGATTAAAACTGGGCTGACAAAGAAAGGCCTTTAAGTACTATTTTTTTCAATTACAGAAGCACTGAGTTGCCTTAACCTCATTTTTTAAATGATTCCGTCATGGTGATAATGAATTATTTCCATATTTTATCATATAACTATGAGATTATTGACCAGGATTTTGTCAGCAATATTCAACCATGCTTGACTGAACGATTAAATCACATTTTTGATCAAGCTAACTTGATGCATTTGCATCTAATTACAACCAATATTTATTTATATAAGTGGCAGGCGTTCTGATGGTTATCATTAGCCCTTTAGTTGACTTCAGGCTTCACAGAGGAAGAGGAACATCAAATCGAAAAGAGTCGAGAGGGGGGGGAGGTACAGAAGAGTGTTTTAAAGATGTAAAAAGACAGCCATAAAGGTATAAAAAAGGTGAGGTGAGTACTGTGAAAGTAGTCGAATATGACATACAGTGGGGCCATGGTAGTTTGAAGTCAGAAATCAACTGCCGGTTTATAAACTTTTTGGCCGTATGAGTATACGTTGCCCAGGGTGCACCACGTGGAGGTAAGTCTATCGCACACCCATCACAGCCAATATAATGTTGGCGAGACTAACGACGGTATTAACATGGTAGTACCTACTCGAGTCTTTTCAAGTTATTTTCTCACTCAAACATAAAGGCAATAAAGTGGTCAGTGCAGATTACCGTGCATTGCTTATTAAAAAGGAAAGCAGTCAAATTAACTTAACTCTGTTACTCTGCCAACAAGCGGCCTTCAATCAAATGAGTGATATAAATACCTTTCCCTCTCTATTACGTATTGATAGTCAGAAAACCACTATTCGAACAGTATGATCAGGGGTGATCATGTAATCACAGCTTCAAACTAAGTCACACTCAGGGCATGAGGTAAGCTTCAGCACAATGCTGACAAATAAAGCATTTCATGCTTGGTAAAAGTTAATTAGTGCATTCTAGCGGAAATAATCAGAATAATATTGCTATAAGGGGAAAGAATGGGACCGTGGTAAAATGTGTACTCACACTAGACTGAATTAGATTAGGGGAAATTTGAAAAAATTAAGTCTCTTCGTGGAATTTTATGACAATCAGGAATTTCGCTACGGAACATAAAGACGAGAGAAAATTCGCCGTTAAATAAGATCAGAGAGAAATAAAACTCTCACTAGATTTTTCTGGGCTTAGTGTTTCTATAGAATTTTTACTCATCATAAAGTATTTTTAATATAATTACTGTCGTTTCTTTCAATACCATGTCTTTATGTCTACACGGCGACGTGGTTGAAATAAAAAAAAATTTTGTATGAGTGCGCAAAATTCCTTAAATAGCCATTTTCATATTTATTTCCCACAAATCCCCATTCAAGTTGGCCCGAGAGGCCAAGTTTACTCCCATTTGTGGGAGAAACGCCCAGTGTATCATGTTTCGGGAAACCTTAAAAGCCTCCCCCCCCCCCCCCCCCCCCCCCACCCCACCCCACCTCACCCCACCGCGATTCATTTGTCATAAATAGCCCAAATTTTAGCGTAATTGATGTTTTTTTCGGCCGCAGAAGTCTGCCGACAATTATCGGCTTGCAAGGAAGGGAAAAAACAAAAAGGTACTAAAAAACTGTCGTGAAACTTTGGAAGAGAGAGAGAGAGAGAGATAGAAAGCTAACATCTCACCCAATTTACCAAATTTCGTTTGAAACGGGAGAAAATGGGAAAAAAAAATTACATGCGTTCAATTTTGACTAAGAAGTTAGCCTGATTTCATTTTAGATCTCCTGGATATTTTTGTCAACAATTTGAGCCCAGATAGTTTTTTTAAGTTGCAACGTCACGCAAATGTGAATTAATTTTGCCAAAACTTGAGAAATGTGCTTTTCGAAAGGATAGATGGGAATTTCAATTGGTTCTAATCGAAATTGACCGCATTTAGAGGACAAATAATTTCGCTTATGATAAAACACTTCCAAGCGTTAAGGTCAACTAGTTTTCGTCTGAAATACTACTGATTTGGATGCCAGAGTTGGAATAAATAAAAAGCCACTTTTTTGCATTATTATCTATAGCTCAATAGCAATTTTAGTAACATGCAACACATTTAACAGGAAAGTACCCTGAAATTTATTTATTTCAAATGGCAGGCGTTTTGATAGTTATCACTAGCCTTTTAACCGACTTCGGATTTCACAGAGAGGAGGAGCAACATCAAAGTGACAAAAACTAGAGAGGGGACACAGAATAATGATTCACAGATGTAACAGAGACAGAAAAATAGAAATAAGGCAGAGAAAAGGTAAGATGAGTACTGTGGAAGTAATCGAATATGACATACAGTGGGGTGATGGTAGCTTGAAGTGAGAAGTCAACTGCCGGTTAATAGACTTTTTGCCGTATGGGTATACGTTGCCCAGAGTGCACCACGTGGAGGTAAGTCTATCGCACACCCCCTATGGATTGATATAATCTTTTTCGTCGTTTTGGGCTGTTATTCTCAATTGATAAGACCCTTAAATTACAACGCTATTTTATCGCTTTTATTCTGTCCATATAAGGGAAAGATTGAATTGGGAGGGGGGGGAGTAGGAAATTGTGGTAGAGACACTTTAAGTTCAAATTCTTTCTCTCTCTTCATCAATTTGAGGATAGCCTTTTGTCTGCAGATAAATGTGTCAATTGAAGCCTCAGTCTATGCGCGCTCTTTTGAGATGGTTACAGGCCGATAAATATGGATCACATCGGCTCGGTTACCGCTTACTCTAAACAACCTTTTGGTCTTGACATTCGGCTGGAAGCATAAATAGCTTATTAAACTCAAATCAATTATTGTACCAGGGAGGTATAGTGGGTTTTTATGCGTAAGTTGATCGCCCTTTGTTTGTATTCTATTACTGCTTTTTTTCCTATTAAACTTAGAATTGGGTCTTAATGATTCTTTTATCGGTTTCAAAATGCTTGTGCTGCTTAAAATTCTCTCAACCAGGTATTTGATTAATGTCTCCCCTAAGAATACTCAGGTATCTCTAGTTCTGTAGCTATGATCTATCGACGCCCTAGATATCACTAGGCGCCATTCCACCCCCCTATCCTGAGTTGTGGGTTAAGGAGAAATTCTGGTACTCCCAAAAACTTGGAGATTTTGCCCAGTATGCACTCGAATATCGATTGGGCAGTGCGCATACACGTCCATAAAATAGATCGATCATTCCACACAAGTGTAGTGAGAATTTGCAGCTTTCGGCGGATGTGGCCTTATTTATCATCTATTAGCATAGAGAATTCGATTCACATACCCCATCTCCCCTTTGTCCCGGTGTTTTTTCTCAATTGGTGTAAAAGTTTTCGTCTGCTTATTCTTTCATTTATTTACCATCAATTGGGGGTGGAGGGGGGGGGGAATTAATTGAGTTTGTGAGCATCGCCCTAATTGGTTGCATTTTCCAATTCTCCCCCTGCCAACTTCAATTGGTACAAATTATTCTTGATGGACAGCTTTTGAATGCTGATGTTACTATGATCTTATTTTCCCATAATTTCTACTCTATATTTGAGCATTAAGCTCTCTTTCCATTATCCAGAGGAGTTGATTTATCTTCTCAAATATCTGTGCCTAATGTAATCATTTTGTGTTGTGCAGTAATTGCTATGGCTTGATTTTGGGAACTTTGTTCATGTATCTCCGTCATAAAATTTTAAATATTTATTTATTTATTTCAAATGGCAGGCGTTTTGATGGTCATCATTGGCCCTTTATCTGACTTCGGGTTTCACAGAGGGAAGGAATATCAAAGTAACAGAACGTCGAGGGGTGGGGAACAGAAGAGTGATTCACAGATATAAAAGAGACAGGCAAGCATTAAGGTAGAGAAAAGGTGAGATGAGTACTGTAGAAGTAGTTGAATATGTCACCCAGTGGGGTCATGGTAGTTTGAAGTCAGAAGTCAACTGCCGGTTAATAGACTTTTTGCTGTTGGAGTACACGTTGCCCAGGTTGCACCACGTGGAGGTAAGTCTATTGCACACCCTAAATTTTAAATAAAAGTTTCTTTATTTTAACTCGTTAGAAACTTCGTAGCTTGTTAAGTTGAGGAATTGAATTTGAGGTCTTTCTGATACTTAGATTGCAACGCTATTTTACTAAATATGAGGTGCGTGATAGACTTACCTCCACGTGGTGCACCCTGGGCAACGTATATTCACACGGCAAAAAAGTCTATTAACTGGCGAATGACTTCTGGCGCAGTACTCATCCTACCTTTTCTCTACCTTCATGTCTGTCTCTTTACATCTCTAAATCACTCTTATGTTCTCCACCCCTCGACTTTATGTTACTTTGACGTTCCTTCCCTCTGTGAAGCCTGAAGTCAGCTAAAGGGCTAATGATAACTATCAAAACGCCTGCCATTCGAAATAAATAAATAAATATTTTACTAAATACCATTCGCAATAGTTTTTTTTTCCTTAGGCCTGCCTCAAGTTGTCAAAATTTAATTGTCACAAATTTGCTCAGTTACGTTTTAGAAAGCCATCGTATTTTTTTCGTTCATTTTTGTACAATCTACGAACTACAAATAGGCACAAAAAAAAACAAACTTCTAGCTAAGTACATTGCCACTACTAAATGTGTCAAATTGGACTGTAACACGAGGCCATTTGTTTAACCTTGTTCATTTATTTTCCCTGTCAAATACACTTCCTCCCCCCCCCCCACACGGAGTAATAAAAAACAATGTCCTTACTGCCTTGTCAGAACGCTCTCGCCACCTATTAAAACTAGAAAAAAAATTGCTCGGGGAAATTTTTCCTACCACCACCAGCGGTGATTCGATATTGCCATGGCAATCACACAACATTCGTCTGGATGGCTTTAGAGCCCAAAATCAAATTAAAACTTACATTTTGAAAATTGTCAACCAACTGTTATGGCGCTATTAACTCCCCTTTTAGATACCGATCTCAATTATCTACTGCAGCTTAGATGCCATTTAATGGGGGCGGGGGGGGGGGGGGGGATCGGAAGTCTAGACCTCTGCCCGACAGGCGGAAGGCATAGTCTGATTGTAATCTAGCTTACTTGTGTGTGTACTGATTAGTGATTTTTCAATAACTTCGCCTGTGGTCATAACAATCCAACTCACGTTAGTTACAGGACTGGCTGTGCAGTCGTTCGATTCCCCTCACTTTGTCTTGCTCTTTCCTTTCGCCCCGTTTATCGTTGAACTCCTCTCGTGTTTCTACCTTCTTGGTCTGTAGAACTGTGGTTGTCATCTGCTGCTACTGCTGCTGCTGTTTGCCAGGGCTTAGTCTCAGTCGGAAGTTCTGCCAACAAAATCCCGTAGTAAATGGTTTTCAGTAACTCATTCGGTCGGTCATTCCAAACCACATTGCACCCTCCTCTGCATGCAGGCAATAAAATAACATGTGACGATTTTACTACCACCCTAGTTAGAAACGTCGACTAGTCAGTCTGTGCTTCCAATTATTTGGTGGATATGATACTTTTCCATTGAATCCACATTTTTGTTCTTTCAACACTTCACAGGTTTGAAGTGAACTTGGGAATAAACTTGCTTTTTCTCATTTCCATTTTTTTATTAATCTCTTTTGTTTTCCGAATCCGATCGTCGTCCCCACAGGTTTTTTTTTTTACTCCTAGCCAAGCGCTTTCCACAGTCACCAGACCATTCGTGCTGGAATTGGCGTGAAAAAATAACTTGAACATTTCAGCGTTTACTACTACTGAAGTTGTTTACACCTTTACGACAAATTTTGCATAGAATTAGTAGGTCTACGATTTCTGCCTTTAAGTTTCTGAAATAAATTCCATTTGACATGTTATGAGGTGGCAAGAGATTCGAATATCCGCCAATATGGCATTTACTGGCGAGAACAAGGAATGAAATTGATGTTTATTTAACCAGATTTTAGCGGGTTGCAACCTATTGCATTTTCAATATTTTTTCCACTTTGAGATTTGTACTTTAGTTGAGTATAGATTGACTTTAGTTCGAAGGGTATTGAAAGTGCTGATTTTGTATAAATTTGTTAGAGTGCGTTTGATGTCGTTCAAGTATGTAACATCGGAAGATAGTACCAATTCCATTAGACTTCAGTACTCGATTCGAAAACGAACTTCTATTGTTCTCTCTCTCTCTTTCTCTTCTAGATACTCGACGGTGACGTTTACGATCGTTTCCGAGAAGTTCTCTCAAAGACCAGTGAAACCGAACTGGAAATTTGTCGACATCATCAGGATCCACTTCAAGCTCTGTTGGAGGAATCTGCTAGGGTAGGTGCTTTCTACTATCTTAACTATCTTGTGTTGGAAATACAATGCCTCATATAATATTACTTTGCTTGTCGGTAATTTCTGTGTTTATCATTCTAAAAATCAAGGTCATTTAGGAGGGCGTTTTCCATCACTATTCTCGGCTCGCGAAGAGTGGCATCATGGGGTCTCTTTGATGAGATCCTGTTACCCCCTTCATTGGCCAGATTTGATTAGTTCTTTGGTTTGCGCCGATGGGAGTCGAACCAGTGACCTCTAATATGATTGGCCTGTAAATTGACCTTCTAATCACATGTATCACCGGTAACTAATCGATATTACTTCAAGCGGGGAAAGCACTGCTGTGAAGGCACACATCATGCATTCAATGCCCCTCTGTGTGTGCCCTCGGTGGGTACAATAGCCAACTGTGCATTGGTTAAGTTTGTTAAATATAAAGAGGCAGTTGGTGTCTTCGCGAGTTTCACAGTAGAGAGGTTTCATCCAAGACGATTGTTGTAATGGACTTCCTTTAGCGGGGTTGGGAATTATTGCTACTCAATCAGTGCAGGCTAAATTTCCATCGATGCCATTTTCAAATACACCCACACAAAATCCTCCATTAGCTCTTGGGGAAAAAAATTTTTTTCATTTCCATCGCTTGTTTAATTTTGCTTTTGCAGATAAATCGGGCACAAGCTTGGGAGAACTTTATCAAAGAATCGCCGATCTTCTCCGAGTTTGTTGAATTTCAATTTGAACCACGGGATGGTGATACAGTAAGTTGAAGTTCAAAATAATCGATTAAGTAATAACGCTCCTGTTCCGTAAGTGGGTCACTAGATTTACCAACCCCCCCCCCCCCCCCCCCCCCCCCCCCCCGGNGATGGTGATACAGTAAGTTGAAGTTCAAAATAATCGATTAAGTAATAACGCTCCTGTTCCGTAAGTGGGTCACTAGATTTACCAACCCCCCCCCCCTCCCCCTCCTTCCCACCCTCCCATCCTACCGGGTTAAAATGTTCGACTTCTTTGTGGATATACCAACTTTTCTAATGACGTATTTTCCAACATTGTGTATTGATTGTCCAATATTTAGTCGAGTTAACTTTTTTGCACTAATTTGAAACGCCAATCTCCTATTGATGCAATCACAACTCATTTTAATATAACCTCCTGAGGGCTGAATTTTGCGTTGTAGTTTTGAAACGCCTGATTTGAGATAAAAGGAGATGCAAATTACTTATTTCAATGCGTAGATTTATGGTGACACGATGCCGTTCGCTATGATTCGAGATGGGAAAAATTTCCACCAGAGGTGGGGGGTGGAGGAGGGGGGCCTGTTTGCCAATTAGTAATCACGGAGGTGAAAGTTTGGCTTGCAAAATGTGTGAAGCACCCTCTGTAGTCAAGCTTCTCTTTACTTTCGCTTCTTTCTTAATTTACTCACCCTTCTCCACCCCCCCCCAATGCTTTAATTGCTCGAATCCTTCTCTTCATCTACTCTAAAAGTCGGCTTTATCACTGATACGCTTAATATTAGTCGGAACTGAATTATGCAATGGTGACTCAAATATGTTAAAATCTTGAAGATCTCATGAACGCAACATTGATTTTATATCAGGGGGGGGGGGTTCGAGTCTTAAGGAGGTGGTATTTAATTTCGCCCAACGAAGGAGGCCGTTTCATCGGCATTGCCTCAACGCCTACTTCAATTAATACTCCCCTCAAAAAGGTGAATCATTTGAAGTACTAAATTAATGCCCTAACGTTGGAAAGTAAGCTGAGTAACTACAATCTACTTATCTCTTGTTTGCATCACGAGCGTCGACCCCACTTTTGGAGTAACAAGAACTGAAGTCACCAATTTAAGAGGAGGGAGGGAGGGAGAGAGAGAGAGAGAGATGATCGGGAGGCTAACTAGCGGGTAAATGACAAGCGCGTGTTTGTGAGTGGGTTTGCACGCATGGTTTTTACAAGTCAATTGGCACCAAATGTTCCCGGAGTAAAGAGCGTAGGTGTGGTGTGCTTTCAAATGAGTCATGATGCTTGAAAGCCAAGAGGAAAAATGCTTTTAAAGTCTTCTAGATATGATGATAGGGGGTAGTGTTTGAAGTGACCTACCAGTTTGTAGACTTCTTTGCCGTATGAATATACCTTGTCCAGTGTGCACCGCGTACCGAACACGATTGCCTGGTGAAACACCTCCAACACCAACACGCACCCTATGTAACCTACAGGAGGAAATGGAGAAGACCCACCTGATACGGTGTCCAGCCCTACAGAAATCGACAGGAACCCAGAGATGCTGTGGGTTAATTATAACTATCATAATGCGAGCGAAAATTAATATGTTTTCATTAGAGGACGTGATTTAGGGGCAATTGCAAGTATCACTGCACTGAAAATTGTACATTTATTACTGTCAATTAGACAACGTTCTCCTATGCGTTCCAAAAATAGATTTTTTTATTTTATTTTTTGTTAAATTTCCAACCTTGTTTCTACTTCTGTTTAGTTGATTCTGTTTCAATTACAAAAAAGATCTAGTGTTTTTTAATTTTCTAATTTACATGGGAGTTTGACAAAAAATATATCGCCTTTTTTTAGTCTGACGTGCTTACGGTTTTTTTTGATGTTTCATTTCCAACCCGTCTGGTGAAATGGCCCCGTTTTTAATTGCCTTGCAGCGTTGAATGCTCTTGTCGAAAAAAAGGCTTCCATTTATTAGCTCTATGAGGAAATGGCGCCGTTACGCTGTGGTGATTTTATCTAAAAGCAAAAAATATATCGCTTACCTTGAATAGCAGCGATGCGTAAAATAAGCCTTTCAGGTAGTGAAAATGAAAGGTGAGGAGGGAGTTAAATTTTTCGGGATTTTCCCTATTCTGAGATTTGGAAATGTTGATAAATCACTTGTTCAAATGTAGTACGGCAGCTAGTTAATAATAGCATATTTCTTAACTCTCCCTCCACACACACACACACAGCGAGAGTCTCTCCTTCTCCATGCTTCAAGCCAATTGAACCTTGTGATTGGTGATTTGCAGATGTGGAATGATTAGAGAAGACTCAGTGGACTTAGGGAGATGGCGTGCAACTATTAACGCCGAATGGTAGTTTAGTCAAAGAACAAGGCGGAACTGCATCAAGCACGTTGTTATTTAAGGCAATAGAGGCAGACTGTGCTATCCCAAACGGGCACACACGCACACAAACAGCACTCAAGCTGAATATGGAGGCAGATTGTGTGTATCAACGAGGAAGCTTGTGTGTGCGTGTGTCTCCACGTTCTTTTCCTTTGTAAAAATGCGAAAATGTTCATGGTGGAACTTTCCATTTAAGCAAATTGATTACTTTCTAGGCGTTTGGGGAGTCGACGAGGTGAATCATGTGTATTATTGACAGGCGGGAATTCCAATTCCGCAGTGGAAATAGTTGCTTGGAGAAAGCAGTCCCTTAGATTCAAATAAAATTAATGGTGGATCGTTTTGATCCGAGAATTTCTTCAATACGTATTATTGGTGAAACAATTGAACCCTTAAAGGTCTTTCAAAATGGAGTGATTGTTATGCTGAATTGTACTGTGTGTGTGTGTGTGTGGTAAATTGAGTTCCTAATACTAATTTTTTATACAGTTATTTCAGGCATTAGCTTTTGTTATTGTGTGGACATAGCATTTAAACATGATGTTATTCATAGATGAACTGAAATAAACAGGAGATTGCATAGAAAAGGGGTTACAGTTTGTGGTCGGGGTAATGTGCCTTTTCACCATTTTCCACTTTAATTTTTAATGAATTCAATACTTATTATCCCCTCTAAAGACTGTGAACTATAATGAATTTTTGTGATAAAATCAAATTTATTGATTGGATTTCATTTTATTCTATCGAGCATAGCAAATCATTGCCAACTTACCCGTGCCATTCTTAAGACCACTTTGCATTAAGATTTAAATACTTTCTATCAATTTGGGAACAAATGGTTTCTCTTGTAAAGCCTTGTCCTTTGTGCGATTTAGTACTGTAGAAATCACAATTAGCAGTAGAAAACGGTGGTAAAAAGGAACGTATTTGGTCTCAATAGCTACGGAGGTGATAGAACCAGCCCATTTTCTGCATTCAACGCACAAAAAGGTCTAAAACCGACTCCTTTTTCTTTCAGATTTTCTCACTGCTTTCTGTGAACGCCAAGGAGGGTAGTTTCGAGCAGGTCGCCAAGAAGCTAGCCCGTCGATTTGTTACGCGTGAAAGGCGAATCAAGTCCTATCGACAGGAGATTAGCGACCTCTGTACTGGCCGGCTCAGTCCTTCTTCTTCTGGAATGACAGTTCCACTCAGTCAAGTGCGTCAACTTTAGCATATTTGATACTGTGCGCACGCTCCCTCTCTATAAAAAAATCCCCTAACCCCCAAGTTATATGAAGTTCACACCTCTTTGTAGCTAGCTCTTCATGCCCTCTTCCGTAAAGCAAGTTCCGTGTTCCCCTTCCTCTGTTTGTTTATTTGTTTGTTTGTTTTTGCGTTCTAATTTAATTCAACCCAGACCCGCAGCACTATCCGACTGATTAATGTCTAGATCTTGGGCAATTAACACCAATTACGTATACAGAATCAAGCCCTCGATCGCGCTTAATTTTACTCATACGCTTAGGGTACTAATCTCCTCCTCCTCCACCCCCCCCCCCATTCCCCAAATTGTGATTAATGGTTTTTTTCGTTATTGGGTTGGCCTTCCACCCTTGCTTTCTGTTCTTGCTGCTAGTTTCGTGTATACTACTAACTATTTATTAGCGTCAATGTTTTTCTTCTCATCTTTTAAAGTCATTGCCACAACAGACACTACGAAAGGTCTCGGTTAAGGTGAGTTATGTGCTGCTAGAACTCTTCCCCCCCCCCACCCCCCGCGCTTTAAAGCACTGTTGAATTGCTCTTCTGGCTTACTCCTTGCACTGGTAGCCTGCACTCTTTTATGTTGTGCTGTTGACATGCGGCTGAGGATGCTTTGTGGAGGGAGGGAGGGGGGGCTGTCTCTTGAGCCTGGGGTCTGGATGGAGAATAACTCACACTCACACACATACACACATTGTTGGAGGGGAAAGCCCTTGTGCCTTAGAATGTGATGCTTTGTGGTGTAATCTCGTGGTTGAATGATTGCCTGTCTCCTTGATTTTGAGGTTCAGGTTGCCCTAATCGCAACTTAACATCTGATGACAGATCTAATTATTGAGGAATTTGGCAAGCAAGATTGGCAATTATTTGGGAAGCGTATTGGCTAACATTTTGGATGGCTTGCGGTAAACCCGCTTTTGATTGTGATAGAACGTCTCACAACAGTTTAGATGGGAGTAACCAGCACCTGATGGTTAGATTGGTTACTCATTAAGAAAGGTGAGCTATAATTATAACCGTGGAATGAAGTGAGATCGAAGAGAATGACATTTAGTTGAGAGTGGGTTGCTCTGGTAAAGCACAATTCATTCGCGAATTGCAAATTGCTTGAGGCAGTTTTGGCTTCAAAGACAAAAATGCGCCTTCAGAAATTGTAGTAAAAGTAAATCTGATCTCTCCGTTGATAAGACAATAAAATAATCTAATTTTCCACAATTCATAGTTTTTTTCTCTCCTCCATTGTTTATTGCTGCCACTTTGTGGAATGGACGACGATCAGACAGTTGGCCGTGGGCTTGTCTATGGCCACAATATGCGTCAAAACAGTCTGCAATTCGCATTTAATTCACACAGTTGGCTGCACTCTTCATACTTATTTCTCCTAGAATATACCCCCTTATGAACAGAGCACTTTTGTTTTTTGACTAAATTCCTATTAAGTCAAGTGGAATAATCGCTGTGTAAAAATCAAAATTCTGAGTTTTCGTATATTCTTAATGTTTCCACGCGAAATCCCTTCTATCACACACACGCACTTTAAGTACTTCCAACTTTGCCTTAACAACTACGTGATCACGAATGCACACCCGTGAAAACTGATTCCGGACCCCCTACCACCAACCCATTGGCATTAACTCTTAATCTTGAAATATGTCATCATCATCATATCAAATGGCAGGCGTTTTGATAGTTTGCATTAGCCCTTTAATTGACTTCAGGCTTCATAGAGGGGAAGGAACATCAAAGTGACAAAAAGTCGAGAGGAGGGTTAGGAACAGAAGAGTGTTCAAAAATGTAAAAGAGACAGGCACAAAGGTAGAAAAAAGGTGAGGTGAGTACTGTGGATGAAGTCGAATATGGCATATAGTGGGGTGATGGTAGTTTGAAGTCAGAAGTCAACTCCCAGTTAAGACTTTTTTTGCCGCATGAGTATACGTTGCCCAGGGTGCACCACATGGAGGTAAGTCTATCCCACACCCCTATCTCGAAATATGTAAGTTTACACTAGAAATGGCAAATCAGGTATATGTAATATCATTTCAGAATGTTGATCTATAATGATGCTGGTAGCATTTTAAAAATTACGCACTAAAACTGATCAAGAGTTATATGGATGGTTCTGTCACCTTCCTGAGCACTGTATCATCAATGAATATTCACTCATCCCAAAGACATTTATGACCTTTTTTCCATCCTTAAGGAATATGAAAACTGCGAAGAGAACGGTGCGTTGAATCAGGAGTATGTCGAGAACAAAATGGAGGAATTGGAATTCGCAATTCGACGAGAGGAGGTGAGACTTCTTTCAACAGGATTTTGATTCTAATTTGCAATTCTTTTAAAGCACTCCTTTCTCACTACTTATTATTGATTAAACAAATGACGTCATTGTGTCTTCTCCATGCAATCATTTCGAGGGGAGTTATTGTTATTGATTTCCCATAACGTAATCGGTAATCGCGATAGCGACCAAATGTCTTTGTAAATACGGAGGATTTTTTTGAATGCTTGATAGAGGTTAAGTTATTGCTCTAGGATTATACAAGTCCATGGGGTTGTTTTGGATTTGTATCAACTTTGTGAATGGCTCTCCAATGCTCTCCGCTATATTTCATATTCTCTTACCTCTAAAAAGGTGGTTTTTACGACAATTGAGCCTTTAGGCATAATTTTTTTGCGATTTGGAGTCAACAGTTTTGACTTATCATTTCAAAATTTCTCCGGTAAAGGCACTATATGTGATATTTGGACAGGTTAAGGGGATTTCGTTCTTTTCGAAGATGACTAGACGAGTTAATTTTCATCTCACCTTGAAACCTCTTACGGTTTCTTTTCGTACATTTCTAATGAACCTTTCATCACTTCAATTAATTATGCTTAATTAACAAAACTTTACTTGTGGACATTTTTTAAAACAGATGAAGAACTGATTTAGTCAGTTACTTCGAAGCCTCTTCGTTTGATTTTACTAATACCGCTCATTTGCAAGGGATACTCTATCCACGCACACACATACACCCAGGTCTACTTGGAAAGCGTTTGTTTCTATGAGGAGAAGAACAGCACCAACGAGGAATTCGAATCCTCCTTTGGGCGCCTAATTCTAAATCTCTGACTTCACACTCAAGCACGTTAACCACTGTAGATGATTTAGACGTTGATATACGTTTACAACCTAAAGAAAGTGATCCCAAATAATTTTCTTACGAGAATAGTGGGTTGTTGGCGCGACTGTCTCGATTCGCTTTTCCAGCTAGCCAGCCACCCGAACCAACTGAAAATATCGTCTGGAAATGCCACCTAAATATTTTAATGCCAATATGGCCGAGTGACTTTTCAGTTCACGCTGATAACATCTCGATGACAGGCCATTTTAGAGGGCGCTTAGAGGCTGACCAGAATTTCAGATATTATCTCTGTTTCTATCATGCCAATTCAACTACTTGACTGGACAAATCTTGTGATGCTGACTGAGAAGGTCGTATTTGTGTTATGTTAAAGCCGCAATAAAATTCACATTTGCTTTTTAGTAATTAGAATAGAGTCATTAACTCGGGGGGTGGGGTGGGGTGGGGGGGGGGAGAGATTCATTTCTACCTTTTTGTTTTCCAAGTATGGCGTAGATTTCTCGAGCTCGTCTTTGCCTTTTTTTCAAGCCAAATGACTCCTAATGATGTGACATCTTTAAATGTGTGTGTGTGTGTGCTTTCAGTAGGGAACGTTTTAGAGGTGTTACAAAGATAACGCTTAGGGATGCTTATTATTGATTGTTTTCTTTTCCTACTTTAGATTGAGAAAACCAAAATAAAGGCCTGTCTGGAGCTGCTTAAGCAAACAAATGGCAAGTTTGGACTTTATTTAATTCAACTCCAAAAAGTGTGGTCCATTGCATGTTCTTTTATTGTTCCACTGCTGGTGGTGCGCCAGTCTGGATGTTCTCTGGCGTTATGCATTTTTGAGCCTGTTCAATGGGCGGACTTGTCACTTTCATCCTTTTTTAAATGCGAATCCTGAAATGTCCACATCACATTAGATGGGGGGGGGGTTGGTGGTATTGAAGTATAATAACCAGAGATTTCTCTGGTGCTATCCAATCACAACACGCACACACACACACACACTCTCTACTTTCTTTGCGCTCAATTAGTCACGAGAAACCTCCCCTCACTAACTACCGATTTGTTGTTATGATCGCAAGTTTGAGGGAGGATCGGAAAACTTGGTCCAAGGGTGGTTTCGGATCTTTGTTAAGTTTCTTCATCTTCAAAACCCTTGAAATTAAGAATGCGTGTTTCTCTTAAGAATTGATTCTCAGCTTGGTGGATAACTGTGACGTCTTTAAAATATAAAATCAAAATCACCCCATAAAATAAGGTTTGCAAAGCTATCGAATTTCATGGGGTAAAGCCATTGTAGACATCAGAAGAGTAAAGTTGTCAATTTTGCTGGAATTTTTATCTAAACCAAATTTTTTTGACTCGTTGTCTCAACCTATGACAACTCACATTTTTTCTCTTTTCTGCATAAAAAATTGTGTCTGCACCTTTCAAATTGGCAAAAAATGAGGCTTCATGCGTTTTGGAACATTATTTACCACTTGTTGACATCACCGTAGCTATCACCCCACACACACGCACACACACACACACACACACACACCGTTTGTTTATATTGAGTCTCGGAATTCTTTTTGAAATGGTTTCAACTTCTCAAGCTTACTTACTTAAAAAAGTCTTTCCCAGCATTCGTTGTTTACAGAGAAGTTACGTTGCATATTTCCCTGACAGGAAATTCCAATTTTGTCACGCAGTTTTTGTTAGTCGAACTCGGCTAGTGTGGGCTTGAACTATAATGGCTTTCGAATTCCTGATTTCGTAGGCTGGTGTTAATAGGGGTTCCTTCAGAGTACTGTGAAACAACGATTGATTCCCTTTCCTCCTTAGTGTAATGTCAACTAGCTCATGCTTCCAGATGTCGTCAAAAGTAAAGTTTTGCAGCCACCATTCTGTCCATGGCGAAGAGGGAAGGTCTTCAATTTCCAATCATTGAGAGGGGTGATGAAGGGTTTTTCAATCAACGACCTCTGAGCTAAGTCATCTGGTTCTGCTCTCTGAAATCGTCAGGTTACCTACATTTGAATTTGCTTTCATTAATGCTTTTGCTTGTTGCCTGTCTTCCCTTCATCGAGATTCCAAGTAAAGTGCTTTCGGTAGATTCTGTCTTCATTTTCTTTTCACACAAGTCAATCGGTTTGTGGAATGTCTGCGTTTCGGCAATGGTGTATTCACCAACCGCCTTCTCATCTAACGTGTTTTGTAATGAATCACAATGACCCCGAGTGTCAATGCAGATCATTTCCATTTTTCTCGCATCTTTTTTTTACTATCTGGTGTTCCAGTAAACGCGGGATAGATGTCGTCAAAGGGTTCAAAATTAAAACCTTTCTCTCTTTTTCACCAAATGCCTGCTTCACATCTGCTTTATCTAGTGGCATCCTTTTCTTCCCAATTTCGTGATTGGAAATTCAATAAAAGTTTAACGAATCTCTCGCATTTTTCGGGCAGACCTACCCCCCCCCCCTCCCCCCAGAGGTAATTTTGCAGCGCAGTATCTCAGAACAATTTGCTGCCCTCATCTTAATGTCATGAAACCGTAAAGAAGAATAGGCTGGATGAATACTCCACTGAATTTTGTTTGACTTTTAGTAGAACCCACTTTCCATCTTAGAACTGGCAACTCAATGCCAATAGACGTTTATTTTTGGGCTCCATAATATTGAGCCTTATAGCGTCATTCGCAGCAAAACCAAAATATGCACGGGGACTTGTTCATTAAATCCTATGCTAACCTGTTCCAGATTTGCACCTGATTACCTCCAGACTGTTTCTCTTCAAACCCCATTTCCACGTCATTTCAAATAGTAATACGACACAAGTTGTCTGAATAGTCAAATTGCCCCCAATGTGACCACTGGGCTCCTGCGGAACTCACGAGTCGCTCCTTTTTTAAATTTTTAAATTCTCGCAAGTTGCATTGATTGCCTAAAAACATGAATTAGAACATTTTTTTAAATTTCCTTTTTATTCTTGTTAACAATGGTGTTCTTTTTATAAATACTACGCCACTTTGTTTCAATCTATGTGCTCCATATTAGATTCATTGCGTCGAAAGAAAAATTTTAAATAGGGTACAATTGAATTTGATAAAGCCCCCAACATTTTTTGATAACCAAAGAGTTGTGAAGTGGTGAAATAGTTCTGTCACGAAACTGGTTTGCCTTCTTTCAACTTCTTATTACTGGGATGTGCGATAGACTTGCCTCCACGTGGTGCACTCTGGGCAACGTATACTCATACGGCAAAAAAGTATATAAACCGGCAGTTGACTTCTGACTTCTAACTACCATCACCCCACTGCATGTCATATTCGACTACTTCCACAGTACTCACCTTTTTTCTACCTTTGTGTCTGTCTGTCTGTCTCTTTTACGTCCGTGAATCATTATTCTGTCCCCCCTCTCGACTTTTTGCCACTTTGGTATTCCTCTTCCTTTCTGTGAAGCACGAAGTCAACTAAAGGGCTAATGATACCTATCATAACGCCTGCCATTTGAAATTAATAAATAAATAAACTTCTTATTACCAAGCTGTCCCTACGAAAAATGCCTTAAATTAAGGTCTTGTGTGATATCAGGAGAGACTTTTATTGCGATATTTTCATTCCACTCACAATTTCATATCCCAATCACCGAGCCAACGTTAATCTCTCTCTCCCTCTCTGCTACCTCTGTCGTGGTGTGACTTGTCGAGCTAAAACGCAGTTATTCGATCAGCAATAAAAATTTGTATTTAAATGGAAATAATATAGGAAATGAGTGGAGGTGGCTACATAGGCGATCAGGTTGGTTTTGAGAAAAAAAGGACCTGTTTCTAAGGCATGCAGCTATTTGGTCTGCAATCTCCATGACAGAGATACCAACCGGCTGGTAGGGATAGCCGATCTAATATCTGGAACTGGGGGGGGGAAGGGGGTAGTGTGGGATCGATCAACCTCCACGTGGTGCACCCTGGGCAACGTATACTCATACGGCGAAAAAGTCTATTAACTGGCAGTTGACTTTTGACTCCAAACTACCATGACCCCACTGTATGTTATATTCGACCCCTACCACAGTTTTCATCTTACCCTTTCTGAGCCTTTGTGTCTGTCTCCTTTATATCTCTAAAACACTCTTCTGTCCCCCCCCCCTCTCGACTTTTTTTCTATTTGATGTTCCTCTCCCTCTGTGAACCCTGAAGTCAACTAAAGGGCTAATGGCAACTATCAAAACACCTGCCATTTGATATAAATATAAATAAACATCTGGAACTGGTGTTGTGAACTATCTTCGGTGGTCATGAATTGATGAATTTCGATCCAGTTAGGGTTACCCGAAGTTAAAATATCGCGTCTCCACTTACACTGCACTAATTTCCAATCCAAATATCTTCATTGTAACTTGAAGAATTCTTACTTTCTTTAAGGATTTTTCCAGTTTAGCTAATTTAGGATCACAAATATCTCCATCTTAGTCATTGTACTCCGAAATATGGACACACCTCTACTGAAATGGGATCTTTAAGGGGTTCAACTAACCGAGCTCAAGCATATATATATCATGACCCCACTGTATGTCAAATTCGGCCACTTTCACAGTACTCACCTCACCTTCCGTCTTCCTTTGTGTCTGTCTCTTTTACATCTTTAAAACACTCTTCTGTTCACCCCTCCCTCTCGACTTTTTTCGATTTGATGTTCCTATCCCTCTGTGAAGCCTGAAGTCAACTAATGGGCTAATGATACCTATCATAAAGCCTGTCATTTGATGCAAATAAATAAATAAATAAATATATATATATATATATATATATATATATATATATATAT
>UZAE01013831.1:7749-18806 GCA_900617975.1 Rodentolepis nana | reverse complement strand
ATCCATTTAAGTATAAATGAATATCAAATAATTAAAAATATACCCAATCCCTACATTTTTGATTCAATAGGCTAAATTTTGAAGCGATGCTTTGCTTTGTCTGGAACTACGGCAAAGTTGCAGAAACATTTTTTTACAAAATGACGACTGTCTGAAGACAAAAACCATTTTTGTACCACTTTTTTTAAATATTCTTCGATTTCTAAAAATAGTAGAAATTAATATTTGAAAATGGCCGTAGTTCCGGACATAACTAAGTTCATAGAAAAGACTCTCTTAAAATGTCCAGTTAATCGGTTCGGCAAAATCGGAGAAATCGTGGTTATCAGATTCAAAAAAACATTTGTGAGAAAAATGGCGTTCAAAGTTTTAAGTGAGATTTTTTGCAGTCTAAGTCATAAAATTAACTTACGTTTATTCAATCTGCCATTCCTGGAGCAAACATCAATCCTTTCGTGACATTAAAAAATGCTATTTTCGGCGTCTCTGTTTTCTATTCGAGCCGTTCTTACCTCCTTTGATGCGCTGAAAGCTCATTTCTCGTTATTGAAAATATAATTGCGAAATAAACAAAGAAATTCCTGAAAACAACGTGAAAATCTTCAAAACACAGTAGCTGTATTTATTACCTATAGTTAATTTTTCATCATTTGATATCCTCAATTTTGCTTCTGATTCACTCGTAAAACAGGTGTTTTCCTGTTCCGTAAATCTATTGCCGTGAAAAAAATATATATAAAGATAGATAGATAGATATAACGAAACAATAGGGCTTACTACAAAATATTATTATTACACTGTCTATATCAAATGGCAGTCTTTATGATAATAATAATATATTATATCAAATGGCAGGCGTTTTGATTGTTGGCTTCAGTCTAGAGGGGGGGGGAAACAGAAGAGTGTATCAAAGACGAAGGAAGATAAGGTGGAAAAAAAGTGGGATTAGTACTGTGAAAGTAGTCGAATATGCCATACAGAGGGATCATGGTAGTTTGAAGTCAACTGAAGGTAGAAAAAAGGCGAGGTGAGTACTGTGGAAGTGGTGAAATATGACATACAGTGGGGTGATGGTAGTTTGAAGTCAGAGGTATATGACATACAGTGGGGTGATGGTAGTTTGAAGTGAGAAATAGGTAGAAAAAAGGTGAGGTTAGTACTGTGGAAGAAGTCGACAGTAGAGCAAAGGTGAGGTGAGTACTGTGGAAGGGGTCGAATTTGACATACAGTGGGGTGATGGTAGTTTGAAGTGAGAAGTCGAAGAGAAAAGGTAAGATGAGTACTGTTGAAGTGGTCGAATTTACGAATATGGCATAGAGTGGGATGATGGTAGTTTGAAGTCAAGTAGTCGAATTTGACATACAGTGGGGTGATTGTAGTTTGAAGTCATGTCAAATGCCGGTTAATAGACTTTTTTGCCGTATGAGAATGTAGGACATATAGGGGGGTCATGGTAGTTTGAAGTGAGAAGAAAACTGCCGGTTAATAGACTTTTTTGCCGTATGCGGAGAAGTCAACTACCAGTTAATAGACTTTGCCGTTGAAGTCAGAAGTCAACTGCCGGTTAATAGAATTTTTTTGCCGATAGTTTGAAGTCAACTGCCGGTTTATAGACTTCGAATATGACATAGAGAAGTCAACTGCCAGTTAATAGATCATGGTAATTGAAGTCAGAAGTCAACTGCCGATTAATAGACTTGGGGTCATGATAGTTTGAACTCAGAAGTCAACTGCCAGTTAATAGACTTACTCATGGTAGTTTGAAGTCAACTGCCAGGTAATAGACTTTAGTTTGAAGTGAGAAGTCAACTGCCGATTGATAGACTTTTATTTGAAGTCAGAAGTCAACTGCCAGTTAATAGACCTTTTCAGTCAGAAGTCAACTGCCGGTTTATAGACTTTTTTGCCGTTTGAGTAGTCAGAAGTCAACTGCCGGTTAATAGACTTTTTTGTGAAGTGAGAAGTCAACTGCCAGTTAATAGACCTTTTTGCGTTGAAGTCAGAAGTCAACTGCCGGTTAATAGAATTTTTTTGCCGATAGTTTGAAGTCAACTGCCAGGTAATAGACTTTTTTGCCGTATGAGTATACGTTGCCCAGGATGCACCACGTGGAGGTAAGTCAATCACATACCCCTACTAAGAAATGTAGATTCAGGTAGTCGGAGAAACCATTATGTCTTTTGTTCGATTAGTTGCAACCCAACCGATTTGGAAGCCTGCTCACCAATATACTTATATCTCCGAAACTATTTTGAATTTCGGAAAATCCTCTCGTATAAATAATCTTTTAATAGTTAAACTGTGAAATTACGCAGGAAAATAAATTTCGACAATTTCTTTCCCTTGCCCAGAATACCCTCATAACGGCCAGATATTTTAACTGTTCAAATGGCAGATATTAAGAAAAGAATGAGGTTTTGAGGAGCATTATGTGACATTTATGCCTAAGAATTAAAATTGATAGGATTGACACCGTTATTTTTACTCAAAGCAGAAACTGTGATATTAGAAATAAACGAATAACAGCCTATGGTCAATTGTAGTCAAACAAGTAAACATTGATACTCCAATATTTTGCCTTAAATATAATCCAACTCAAAAAAGCATCACGAGGGGCATATTATCAGTGTTGATAGTGTAGAAATAAAGCAGGTTTAACAATTTAACAAACAGTTTGTTAAATAGGCCGAATAAATTGGCCTTTAAACTAAATCTTTAGAAACAGAAAGCTCAGAAATAGTTTATAAAATAGCATCACTTGTCCAATTGAATTTTTTGGATTGTAATCAGAATGGCGCAGAACAGAGCTCGTGACAAACCGATTAGTTCAGAGATCTCGCTGAAGGCAAGGAAAATGAAACGTTAAATAATAGTACAATATAGGCAATGCAGAATACTTAAATATCCCGCCTGTTTAGTCGAAAGAGGTACAAGTGTTTGATGCAAATGGAATAAATCTGAAAGTATTTGCTGATGGAAGATTTACCTCACAGAAACAGCGTGATTTAGAGCAAAAATCGATTGGGACACGCTGTGAAACTTGCTGATAAGATCAAGCTTTGTTTGACCTGATAGTTTGGTTAGTTTATGATATACCATTTCTCAGTTTCCATGGTGGTGATAGCGGTTATGCTCTCAGAATACTTCCTAAATCCTCTTTATATTTGATACTGCAATCTCGCTCGACGTAGCCGCTTACAAATCCAAGGTCAATTTTACTTAATTCATGCCAAACGTCATTTAATAATTCATGAAGTCAATGTTCGTCTGTGCCAAATGCTGAAAAAATTTAAAAAAAATTGTTCCTAAAACCTTTTTACACGTGGACTAACAAAAGTCACTCCATTTAGATTGATACTGCATTTAAAAGCATTTTCCTGAAAAATGAAAACAAGTTTGTACATTTTAAAGGAAACGACAAAAGTGGAATTTTTTATACCATTGAGAATGAAAATGGAAATATTTGTTGAATTGATGCGCTGTGGCTACAGTTATATCTATTGTATTGTATAGAGAGGGCTTGGTCGCATATATATATATATATATATATATATATATATAATTAATGAAAGTATTTTTAGCTTTGTATTGCGATTTTGCAAAGATGGCAATGGATTAAAAAAACGTACTGGAAAATATTTCATATGTGGAAATTTATCGGGAATAATTCCAAGCATTTTTTTTAAGATGAGTGAATTAATAAGAAGTGGCTAGAGCTAATTTGAACAGAGTTAACTATAATGTAGTGATTAGTTTCTTTAATGAATATTACATGAGATGTTAGTAAGATGGAAACTAACCGGCATGTATGAAACGGTCCATATTTGCATGCATTTCTCGGGTACACAAGTGATGATCATAAACAAATTGCCTATCTTTGGTCCTTATTTAAATTCAAATGAAGCAACAAACAGAATTCATTGATAATTGATTATGCATGAATTGAACACCTTACTATATTCGTTGACAATTTTATAGTCATCAATTGACATTGTGAATAAACCTTCTTTTTGGCGAATACGTATTGCGTTGCGCATATGAGAGTGTAAAATGTGTTCAAAACTCTGAAACTAAGAACATTCACATTAAGTCATTTTTTTAGAATGGGTATCAGAATAATTTCTCTAAATTCAAACTGTTTTTGAATGTTTCCTACGAAATATTGTCATTGTTCTGATGAATCGATAATGCATTTACCAAACGCACAACACTCCAAAGAAACTTAAAATGTAACAGATATTGTATTTTCACATGCGAACAGTAGATTTTCTCCACTTTGATTAAAATTAAAGCCATTTTGCCCATTTTAAACATTTTGTAATATAACTACAAATCCCTTTTTTACGTATAAATGCAGCAGCAATTTGTAAACTCTTTCAACAAAAAATTACATTCGTATTTCTTGAAGATTATATATTCAGTCGAATGTTAAATTAAAAGTGTATTCCTCTCCATACCTCTCTATTTTTCCCAATTATTTCACAAAAGACGCTCTATAAATATTAGTAACAACCATTTATTACTCACAATCAGCAAAGACTTAGATTTTCCTTTCTTCCTTACTTTTTCATTGTATCTACCTGCATAATTGGTCGCATACTCGATTTAAGACTCATAAAACAATGGAAATATGTCTTTCTCTCGAAAATGGGGTTATTCATTTTAAGGACATAAAAACAGCCCTTCACATTGTCTCCGCCTTAACAACAATGCTCCTTTTCAAAACGATTTATGTCTAATTAAATGTAAACCCATCCAAAACACAAAAATTTGCATTTGAAATAAGGAAACATGATCAAGCTATGACTGTTTTGTGATGGTTGAGATATCTCATCTTTCAGAGTTGCCACTCTGAAACCACTTTTGCATGCATTATTTCGGGTTATTTCGGTGTCTCAGCTGAACTGCTCATTCAGATGCATTGTCGTAGATTAGATTATTCACGCCGTGAACACGGGGAATAATTGAAGTTGTGATTTTCATATCTCAGTTTCAGTGGAAGGTCGGCGCATTTGTGACATTAATTTAAAAGAATTATGTTACTGCTTTCATTATTTCGAGCTGATTGATAATCTCTTACATTAGACCATTATTTACAGTTCACCTTGTCTGAATCAGGCTCTTTGATAAGCCTCTTACTGTCTTTGCTTTCCATTACCTTACTAACCTTACTAATCCTTGACTTTTCGTCTCAAAAGTAAAAATAATATATAATATTTTATCTTGACATAAGTTTCTACGAAAAACGAAGACAAATGAAAAGCTTGTATTGGAAGTTTTAGAAGAAAATGAAATGTATTGACCAATAAAAAATAGAAAGTCATATATTCCTTAAGTATGTAAACCGTTGGGGTAAATTGAAAGTTCAAACAATTGTGCTCGTTTGTCGATGGAAGTTACAATTGCAAACATTGTGCCCACATCGTCCAGGTGTAATCCTGTTGTTCCCAACCGATACCAAGCACTGCACTAACAAATGCGTCTTCATCGCTTGCATACATTTGACTTGTAAGAAACAGACGTTTATTTATAATGCTTTTATTGTTCATTGTAATTTATCTGTTGTACATTAAGGCGTCAATTCATCCCATGTAGCAATAAGACCACATTCGATTGCTTTGTATGCATACTTTGTCAATTGGCCTTCATTAATCATATAATTACACTTATTAATGTTAGAATAAATGCAATGTGAAACCTAGAATTCTTAAACACATAAAATTTTTTGTAGCGCATTTAATTTAGCTTTAAGCATAGCATTTTTATTGAATGAATTCGAAAAAAATTGCATGAAAATTTTTAATATAAACACTATTTGAATAAAATACGCCATATAATGAAATAGAAAATTAAAGGCAATAGTTTTAAAATATACCCATGAAAAAAGACCCTTTGACTAATTTTAAATAGCAACCTCAACAAACTTTAAATAATTATTTGTAGATTGTAATCTTATGTTTAGAATTGGAATTTTTACATAGTATAGAATTCTAATCAATTTTAAATATTTTACTGATTTCTTACCCAAAGGCACCTTAATCACATTTCTGAATGAAAAGGAAAAGAATTTTTGCCAACTACTAACTTGGAAAATGATACCTTCAATACGGCCTAATATGGGAAACATTTTGAGAGATCGGATGGCATCGAACATTCAACTAACTTATTTTACTATTCCGTTTGACTGTTCTTTCGTAGGTAAGAGATTTATATCCTATGGTAATTAAAAATTCAAAAGATTTTCTTCCAGATAATATGTTTTAACGATTTCCTCGCTTAATTGGGCTCAAATTTTGTGATTTACGGTATTTGAAAATTCAGTCATGTCTTGGTGGGTTAATTTCACTTCTATCTAACACTGTTGCAATGGTTCGCATGATTTGCCAATCCCTATTTCCGTAGAGCACCTTTGCATTTGTGCCAATAATTTAAAAGAAAACTTCAAACTGCATTAAAAAGAAAATGTGATTTTTCTCTTATTAATTCAAACTCCCTAATAATCGCTTGCTGTGGACCATTACTACCAAGTTACCTGGTCAGAATCAGTTGATATTGTTGATTCAGGCTCTTTAATAAGCCTCAAACCGTCTTAACTTTCCATTGGCCTACTAAACCTTCTCAAAGTGCTTTGATTTTCATACTTTTGAAACAAAATTTCTTTTTACCTTGAAAGAAAGTATAATATCAAATTTGTCAACTTAACATTATTTCTACACAAACTGATTCAAAAGAACAGCTTTTATTGCGCGCTTAATTAGAAGGTGGAATGTAATGACCAATTAAATAATGCTTAGCTATATTGCCGATATTGATATGTTCAGTAAGCAAGTAAAATATTATGTTTAATTAAAATTTCAGACAATTTTGTGTGTTTTTCAATTGGCGTTGCAGTTGAAATCATTGTACTTACATCGTCCATTCCATTTTTTTGGGTTTGGGCTGATCCCAAGTACTGTTTTAACAAATTCATCTTGATTACATGCATACGCTTGTATCGTAAAGAACAGAACCTCAAGATGTGTGACATGCGGAATCTGCTTGGCACATTAAAACTGATTATACTTGGATAATGAAAGGGAACGATAAGAAAGATTGCTGCTACCAGTTTTGTTCCAGACGCTATGATGTTGAATGCGATTTTCCATTAGTTTCACTCCAGTGTGTTCGTTTTCACAACATTGATGTTGATAAAGGTGGGATATATATTTCAACAAGAAATTAATCAAAGTAAATTGCATGGCGTCGAGAAAATGTAATGTTTTTCCATGATTATTCACATTTATCAAAAAGCTAATTTAACTTGTGATTTCTTAAGAAACCTTTAAGTTACCTGCTCCATTCTGTTATGAAGTTCAATTAATTAAATTCTTTAAAGCCCTATTTGCTTTCATATTATTGAATATTATTGAATAATTTTATATTTTACAGATCCAGCAACATTAAAAAATCATGAGTGAAGTTAATCATCGTAATAGACTTAAATTTTGATTCCGAATATTATATCTCAAAAATAACTATTTATAATTTCTTTAACTCATTTGCATATTAGAATTACGTTTACTATATCGTTAAAGCCTGTTATTTGAATTTTAATTAACAACGGGGCTATGTTGTGCACCTTCATAAATCATATCTTCTAATTGAATGAATTGGACAATTTTTCCGAACTAGTCAGCAAAATTTAATTTCAACTTTACTGCCTAAAATTAAACTTTGCAAACAATTTCTAATTGGTTCTATTTGTAAATAATTAATTGAAAAACTTTTTGAAAAATGAACATGAATCGTTACATTTACTGCTATACAAAGGCGGCTTTTCAAACAGACAGACAGAATCGAAAAGTAGTATTAACTATAAAAAAGAGTGTTTTAAAGCTATGCAAAAAGATGAAACCAAATTAAGAAACCAAGCTTTTAAGCACCGATGTTTACCTAAGGCGTCTATCAATTGTTGTTGGACCTCTAAAGTATGCGACATTAGTGCTACAGGTGGGATAGAACAGTTTTGTGATGCTCTTTCCAGTATTTATAGTGAGGGGTGGTATTTATCTACATAAGTAAATGAATTTACACTTACCGTAATCGTAATCTTCTTGTTAAATTACGAGGTTTCAGCAAGCCATTTTAAAATATAAGTGTAGTTTTCTGTATTTATTGAAAAACGGAAAACCAATGGCTCAGACATAACTGTTAGATTAGTTAAATAGGATTAGATTTTGATGAATTTTTTGCAAATAGGAATTATTCTAAATAATTGTTACTGCATGAGACGGTATGCTACATATTTCATTCTGCAGATTTTTGAAAAAGAAAAAAAATAAAAGTTTTAATTCCTAAGATTATTGAATAGGTTGGGTTTGCAATAGCAGCAAACAAAGTTTAGTAAACCTTTAAAAATTATATTTATTGAAATAATAGTAGAATAGGATTGATTTAATTGATTTTATCAGTTAAAAAATGCATATCATAACAATGGGAGGACTGGTTCCTTTTGAATTTCTTGATCAATATTAATGTCGCTGCTCTCAATGTTATTCAAACAATTGACTCTAGGCAAACAAATTACTGTCTGCGGCATGTTTGAAATGCTAAATGTTTGAAATCAATTTAGAAGAGTAAACATTGTACCCGAAGCAATCTTTCTGCGTTACAAATCCACATTTGAATTATACTCTCTTTATTTGGCATGGTTACAAGTATGAAGTGACTATACAACACTATCTAAATTAACCAATCTGATTTATTATAATTGCTTCAGATTTGCAAGAATGGAGGGGGACATGAATAGCAGATTTGTTATTTTTGAAGGCCATTGACCAAGAACACAGCTTAGGGACGTGAGATCAGCATGCAGAAAAGCATCTACAACGGTTAGTATCCACTCCGTGACCTCCTTTGGATGAAAATATCTTAACAAAATTAGTGAAAACAATTTTAAAAGCAGATTTACAATTAATTTGGCATATTTCTACTCTCTGGACCTTGTTAGGTCAACACGTGAAGTTAGACGAAACAACAGATAAAACTTAGAAAAGTTAAAGAATATTGTCTTAGCATTCACGGAATTATAATTTGCAGAAACGGACATCAGATTTATAGATGTAATAAAGGACAATGTAATAAAGCTGATAAAGCTTATTTAGATTAAATCAGTTCATAGGCATCGCGTAAGTCATTCTTTCTTGAGTGATATTTGACGGACGAACCAATCGCTTCAAGATTTCGGGAAAATTAACAATGTAATGAAAGGAATTTAAGACAATAGTGCTTAGCAGAAATTAGGGTAAAAAAGAAGAAACTGTGCACAGAGATGGGAAATAAAGAGGAACGAAGAAAAGATGATTGGAGCTATAAGGTCAAATTGCAATGTGAATGGTTCCAAAAGACTGAGAGTAGGTGTTTCGTCTTGTTTAATTAGTAAAAAGCAATGGAACCAAATTAATATAGGACAAAGTCATTTCAAAGGAAAATTGCAGATAGCGAAGTTTCGGTGTTACTAATTTTTATTATCATGTTTGAATGACTTCAACAGCATTTCGAATTCCGAGTTTCAGTTAGAAGTTAACTGTTTTCTTATGTATTTACTAAGCTGGCTTGTGATAATTCCAGCCATAATTCTGGGGCGTTTACTCATTCATATTTCTTGCACTCTTTTCTTATCCATGAATGCCTATTTTAGTTGCACTATTTTTAATTATTGCACTAATGCACAAAATGGCTTAACCTGCATGTTGAAATAACTGACAATTGATCTAGTAAAGATTGTAGACAATTTGCAAAATTGATATAGAGCATATTTTGAGTGCCGGTAGTATAAAGGTCTCTGTAAATCCCAACGCAATCTGTCGCAAATCGTTTGGCTGCTTTGTGAAGCCTTCACGAATGCACGAGATTGCCATGAAAATATATAACATTATTGCACACTACCATACTCTAATCATTCCAAAGCAGTGAATATATTGTGAACCACGAATCTAAACAAAAGATTTATTGGTTAATTTTTAGAGTATGGAGTTCATTTTGTTTTAATAATATTACTATTAGAGAAATCGAGAGAAATATAGTCTTGATTTGAATATTGAGCAAATTTATAATCACAATACCTCATTTACTTTTCCTATTTTGGAATAATTTTCTATTTGATTCCACTTTAAACGAATACCTTTAGCAACATATTTTTATGTGTATCGATGACATTTTTATGATTTAACCATTTATCATTGTGACGTCCGTCATTCGAAAGAGGTAAAGAAACTAATTAAAATGATTATATTTTACTTAAATAATATAATGATAATTGTTGATCATTTATCATGGGTATTTGTTTATTGACCTTCAAAAGTAAACCGACATGCCAGGACGGTTTCCGTACTCGCCGAAGGCTCTTTCAGATAATCCACCTAAAATTTTCGAAATAAAACACTTCCGAAATCTTTGCAATTGTACATTATAATCATTTTAATAATATTAAAAATTAAAATGCTTATCTCGATTTTCGTTTAAATTCTTTGTAAATTGAAGGAACGAGTTGAATGCAAGAAATGTTAACTTTTCATTTAATAACTTAATGACGCAAAAAATAATCCCACGCAAAACTCACCAAGCACTGAGTAGATCAGAAAAACAAGGAGGAAAAGAACCAAAAGCTGCATTGCAAATGAAACAATAAACATGACATTCGATAGAAGAAGGGCAGGCTAAAATACTGGCTTAGAAGCTTCGACATGTCATCCATATTTTAAGAACGAATTTTATACGGTTATACTAGTGTCTATTACCAGGTCCTGTAAATATGAGGTATTTATTCAGACTTTTAGCCAATAATCTCTAAAGTTCAAGGCTTCATATGCTATCAATCAGTTTGTTGAACTGCCTAGGTTGTTAAAAGTTATTAGGTTTTGGAAATTGTCAGTTAGATTTAATATTTACATAAAATATTAAGTTAATTAAAAATAAACTTAGCACAATTAGACAATGGGTTGATATTTTGCATTTTTAACAACCATTTTAGTTAAAAGCCTATGCTCAATCTTGATAAAATCGACACTGCAAAATGG
>UZAE01013830.1:0-10951 GCA_900617975.1 Rodentolepis nana | reverse complement strand
CTCTTTCTACGCAGCGGCGGGACATAATAGATCCGATTTTGAAGGAGAAATAGAGGCTATTAGGATAGCACTATACCAATTATGTTGCCTGGATACGAAATTCATCGAAGCGGTGATACTTTCGGACTCACAGTCAGCAATAAACGCAATTGGAAACAGAGAGACACCGTAAACAGCTAAGATAAACGAATATAGAAAACTCTATAAGCTGCTGAGAGAGAAAAATAAAACAATGGTCCCTCACTGAATTCCTGGTCACTGTGGCATTAAAGGCAATGAGATTGCTGACACACTTGCTAAGAAGGGGACAACGATTTTGCAATGCATGGACCGGCCGATGTCTTTCCACACAATGAAGGCCTTAAACAGAAGAGAATTCCACACATCAAGGTGCAACGAATATAAAGAGTGGACAGTGGCACTCTCCGATGTAGCCGGCTGGCCAAGAATCGAACCCGTTGCTGAGTTTAGACACGATTGCTTGCAAGTCATTTTCACAGATTGGGAGTATACACTCAACCCACATGCCCCCTATGTAACCTACAGGAGGAAATGAAGAAGACCCACCTGATTCTCTACAGGAGAAAATGGAGAAGACCCACCTGATTCGGTGTTCATCAAGAGGAAATGGAGAAGACCCACCTGATTCGGTGTCCCACTCTAAAGACAAGGACGGAAAGCCAGAGATACTGGGAAGCAACTAAAGACAACGACGGAAACACAGAGATACTGGGAAGCAAAAAGACAGCTAATGAATTGCTATTAATTAACTGCTATATATGTTAGACGGGTAATGAACTGCTATTAATTATTTGCTATAAATGTACCCTCCACCCTTGGGGGAAGCTGAAGTCAATGTTTAAGAGCTAATGATGAACATCACAAAGCCTGCCATTTGAAACAATAATAATAAATGTTTTTCTTGAAAACACTCAACCGAATCTTTTCTGTCTTGATATTCTCAAGCCTTAGAAATTTTACACTTCTGGGTTTTATTTTCAGATTTCAATGATTTAATGTAGTTTTTTTAATTTGTAGAAGCGAATCTCATATCAGTTCATATATTCCTCATTGTTGTCACATTCAGAAGTTATAAGTGTTCACACGGTTACCCGATGACCTCTTTTGCATCTACCTTTTACCTATCTCTTAAACCAAATCTCTTTGCGGTTGAGAACTTCGATCTTGGGCAAACGAGTTCATATTTCACTATTTGACAAACAGCCTTGCGTTGTAAAGAACTTTCCTACACTTCCTCTTTGGCAGGTGAATACAAATTATTCAGTACTATCTCGTCTGTCCTAGTGCAAAGGATCACAATAATCTTCATTCAAGTTCTTCTAGCCGTATTCAAACGCAGGTTCAACTATGATTGAATTTTCGTAATTGCTCAAAATTTAGTTGAAAATTTGTGGGTTGGTGTATTTCGCCCCAATTACTATCACCCTATACAATAACAACATACACTCTCCATACCTGACAATTAGATGCTCTTCAATTTTCCTCCAAATTGTTAGTTCTGGGTTGACACAATTGATAATCTAATTTAATCATAAATGTAGCTAGTCATGAAACAGCACTATATCGGATTCAAGGCTACCAAAATTTAAATTTTAACAATACTCTTTATATTTGATTTTCAATTTTATGACAGACAGTTCTTTGTTTTTAAACTTAATGGTATTTATTTGGGTCAATTTAACTTTAAAATAGTTTTTGATTATAGTAAACGTTTGTAAATCAAAACTGGATGGCAGAATTATTTGAAGTATTTGATGATGTCAAAAAAGGGATAACTTGCTTGTGAACGAGTATCCGATTGAGCCACATGCATAGTAGAACGAGTAAAGCAATGATAGGCAGAGCATTTTTGTTTTAGCCGAAAAAAAGCAATTTTAATTATGTCAATGGTAATTAGATGCATTCAGATGGCTTAGTTCAGTTTCTAAATAAAAAACTTTCAAAAAGACTAATTATTCCATGAAGCCATTAAGCCATTAATGCATCTTTTGAAAAACTCATGGCACGTTCGAAGTCCAATGTCGGGATAAATGCAAATGCTGACTTACCACTGCTTGTTGTCAACGGGTTGCCGCTCTCTGAAAAGTAAAGTAAAATGATGAATTATTAACTGTCATTTGACGAAATAAATAGTTCCGTTCAGTAAATATTTTAAAAAAAATGCGATTACTTAATTCTCAATTTGCACGGCTATCTGTAGGGTGGTACCAATTCTATTCAAACCGAACTAGACTAAATAATTTGGATTTTTCTAAGTTCATGAAGAATTTCATTTGTACACCGGACATCGTTGAAATTAACAATATTAAGAGATTAAATATATTAATTTGAATAAAGAAACTATTTTTTAATGATAAATAATTTTTTATGGAATATTCTATAGTTAAAAGCATTTAAATGCTATAATAATGATGCCATAATATAAGAAGTATTTCCGTTTATCAGACTTAAAACATTTGAATTTCTGTCTCAAAATTTAAATATCGCACTTTACAAATGGAAACTAACTTCTGCACTCAGCGTAATCAGGCGATTCTCATAAATTAATGAAATATTTTAAATCGGTCAAATTAATTAGGAAAAAGTGGCCTTCAAAATAAAAATTACCTTCTTTCTTCCAATAGACAGAAATTGCTACTACTGATTTTTCTGCTATAAAACGAAATTGCTCATATCTTTCTGTATTCCCGGCGGAGCCGGTTCTCCTGGCTCTACTGGTGTGTACATAAGTGTGTAATCAAGCCGATTTTTAGCCGCATTTTTGGTTAAATTCTCTTAAATTGTAAACATTTTGTATTACGTTTCTTAAATTGTGCAAACAATGCAAACTTAATAACTCACTGCAATATTTCTTATTATAACTTCCAAATAGCTCTTACTAAATATTTAAGGAATTTTTAATATATAAATGAAGGTAGATCAAGACACATTATGTATAGCAATTACGATCACGATATTTAATTAATTTATCGATAATTTGATTAGTTTAAAATAAATCTAAAAGAAAACGCAAACATACCTTCACATTGCTTGACGATCCATTTATTGAAAATTGAATTTTAACAGAATCCATTCCTTTTGCATATCTGGTAAACGGAAGCGACACATCCGGTATCACGTGACCTTAACTAGCGGACAATGAATAATAATTGGATGAATCATTTTAAATTTACTAGAAACATTATAGTTTCGATATAATTATCTACGGCTTTAAGCTGCTTCTTACCTAGTTTAACGGGCTTGAATATACACTTTGGGGCAATCTTTGCGACACATACATCTTTGTTATCATCGACCATCAGATGATCGTATTTGTTAACATCATCAATTGTAATAGTAAGGAAATCTATTAATATTTTGGAAAAATAAATGTTTGAAAACATCGCGAAAATCGTTACCAGACTCATTTTTACAAGGTTTCCTAATCACTGCGTCATTAAGTTTACAGCTTCCATCACTTATATTTACTCGATGTTTTTCGCCCCTCGTAGTGACGAAAACGAACTAAAAGTTTGAAAATTATAAAATGATAAAGCAGTTAAATTAAAATTTACCCGGTTAATGGTGGTAGAAAGCAGCAGTGGTCCCGTTGGCCCATTTGGTGTGGCAATAATTCTTGAACATATAGAACCTGACGAATCTGCACCCTCTATTGCAAAAGGAGCATTGATTTGCACTAAAACCAAAATAAGAAGATTGAAATTCATTTTTCGGGATATGTGTTTTAAAATGCATCACGCTTCTATATAACTCTCTTTTATATAATGAAATTGTGTATGTGCGCTTGATTGGATAGCAATGCAAGGTCATAGAAGCTGAATCGTAAAAAAAAGAAATAATTATCGAAGAAGAAATATATGCAAAACTGATTTAATTGAAAAAAAGCAAAGGAGAAATGAATCATACTTAATTACTTTATTTCAATACCTTCCTATGCAGACATCTTAAATTATTTGATTAGTACATATATACCTATAAAAGAATTTTCAAACTTTTCATTATTCCATTCCACAATTCTGTGTTAGTGAAAAGTAACAATGTTAATATTTGAAACAATATATCATGAATTGTGATGTATTTAACCTCCATGTTGGGATTAGAGACTTTACTCACTGAACGAATAACGTTTAGATATTTCCCCGTGTCCCACTGTTTGCTTGAAGGCAAGACATCTTTAACAGAAGCAATATATTCCAACGATGTCTACAGCTAGTGTTCTTTGATGTTGGGTAGCAGATATATTATCACGGTCGAAACTTAAGAAAACAAAATTAGTTAAAGATGAAAAATAAATTTAAATGAGAGCATGAACAATGCGCAAATTCACTTATACATTTTGAGTTGGCGATTTCACTCTAGAAATGCAAATCCTGTTCGTTTCATTGACACTTTTTTTATTCGGAACTGTATTTATAAAAGCAAAATTGACATTCTTGTTGATAGTAAGTTGTTGTTATGCTTCTAAAATTTAATGCAAATATGCAACATTTTTCCACAGATAAAACTATACGCAAAATAATTTGGTATTAATTCCACCTTCATTACCACTTAATATCTGCACTGTCTGACTACAATTCTCCCACACGAATTGTAATTCATGCTAAATGGCTTCAAGAAGTGTTCATGACTTATATTGAGGGCAATGTTTTTGTTAATTTCCTTCGCGTCTTCTAAGTTTGATTTATCTCTTTTTTTGATTAATTAAATAGCGTTGGGATAAAAGATTTCTGTTCTAAATGCAAATCAGGAAATGATATATTTTAACATCCTAAGCAACGTTTATACTAAGCATATATTTAAGCCAACAACTTGGACAATTATTTCAATCGTTTTGTTTAAATTTAATTCAGCTATTAAATCAATTCAAACGATTTACAGTTGACTACAAATGAGGCAAATGTGCGATGGATTACTATTACTTGTGAATAGACATTACATATACGCAATTATTGTTATTTAAACGTGCTACTAAATTTGCTAAGCTTCCAATCAGTTTTCAATGACAATATTGGTCAAAAAGCATAAATCGATGGATTTGGGCTGACAGCTACAGAACAATATCTGCCAAACGATGGATATTTAAATTGAAAATTGCGCCTCAAACTATCCATCTGCATATTCACAATGTACTCTTTGTAATCATGACGAATTAGCTCTAATCTATGTATATCTTCATAGAACTCTCGTTTTTTAAGCTTTTGACAAAACTAACCATCTATACAATGACATGATTATTTCGATTTAATTTTGCTTTTAAAATTAAGGCAAATGACGATTTCTGCGGTCGATGATTTGACTACAATGCTTGAATTCGTTAATAAAATTGTGATTATTTTGTATGCCTCCTTTAGATCTCACCTAGCCACGTTGAATATTTCTTTGGATTTACTGGTCAGCCCATCCTTAGAGAAGATAACTATCTTTATACGGTGCACAAACGATTGGCTAAGTGGATAGGGTTCAATTAGCGGTAACTCTTAAATGGAAGATTTTGAAAAATGTTTGGAAGAAACGTCAATACTGATGGTTGGCAACTCTGATTTTGTGGAATAGCCTAAATGAGTTACAATAAAGCAACTGACCGATAATACATTTGTACATTCTACTGTGAATTATATATTCCGAGCAGAGCAATTTGTCATAGTATATGAAATAATTTTTTTCAAAACATCAATTACTTAATTTAAGCTGATTCTATGCCTATATACAACAAAATTAAACATTATCGACCAGAAAAATTCTTTTCTCAACCTTCTTGCTTGGCATTAATCATAAATAAAAATAAAATAATTTTTTATTGTCAAATACTCGTACTGATATGCTTCTAAGATAGCAACTGAAATGGCATAATAAAAAATATCGATTGAAAAATTCACAATGGATGAAAATTTTCCGATCGAAGTTAGCGAATACATGCATCAGGTATCAGGGAATTAATGAGTGATTATTAATGACCTTAAAATTATACTGCAGCAACATTTTGAGTCCGCATATACATATTATTACGTCAATACCTTTTGTCTATATCCAGAATTGTGTCATTCTCCAATTTCTCTCATTTCAACCACATAAATCTGTTTGTTGCATATAAAGTGCTTAATCAATTAAAACCAGTCCTCAGCATTCATTTTTGCCAACCATTTTACCAAATTTGACTCCAATCACATTTTTTACTTGCAACCTTATATCAATCAACCCTTTGCAACATCCATTTGCTTATATTGATGTAACCGAAAATTTAAAAAATCAGTTTAACAGTAGTTGGGATTTTGTTACGCTTCCAACGTAAGTTAGAATATGCTTAATAAAACCCGATTAAATGTAAATTTATCATGTACGATTTCTAAATTTGAGCAAATGTCATTAAAATGCTGTAAACGAAAGACAGTCTGTGTTTTTTAAGGTAAAGTCATACGTTCCCATCGTCGGGTTGTAATACTGTGTCTGAAAATTAAAAATGAGACAGTCTCAACTTCTACATTTTTCAGAGTTTATGAACTAACAGACTCTATATAATAAATTCAGTGTAGACTTTAATTTATCTTGAGTTTGCCTCAATGCACCAAATCTTCCTCCATATGTCTGCGTTACATTCAATTTCTTCGTAAATCTTTAAAAGACAAAAGCCTCATTCCAAAAATGAGTATTTCAGCTGAAAGTGTCATTTTACCAATAAATTGAAAATTTTGTGACATATCGCATTGGCTCGATTCGCCGAGGTACTGTAGGTTCTGTTCCAAATTACTCTGTTAGTTTTGTATTTTATCGTAGTGGCCATTAAAGTTTATTTCCTAATAATTATATAAAGCACAATGACACATGAGATTGTTTTTTTCTAATTTTTCCTATCTTTCACATTAATTTATTCAAATTTTACATCTTCATTATTTTGTAAGATTTTTAAAATTGGGTTTATTACGCCAATCTTAAATATATTGTTTTATTTTTGTCGAAAGATTGGAATTCTTATGTGTATGCTTATTCAAACTATGTGGAAAATGTTTTAACTGAAATGTGCCTACCTATGAGCTTGATTATAAAGTTTTCTCCAACAATTTATCAATTGCGTTTTTCGTTGCATAATTTGAGGTAGGAGTTCAAAGGCTGATTTACTCCCATCTTCAATTTAATAAGTTATTTGAGTTTACTGCAACCTTTACAACCAACAAGTGCAGTTTATCGCATATAAAAATAATTCGATTTTTAGCAGGATTTATTTAGAAATGTTGATTAAATCTAAGTTGAAACACAAATTAATAATCTTAATTTCCTAGCTCAATACGATAGTCAGTAATCGTAAATTAATCCAAAAAATGACGTTTATCATCTATTCAGTCACCAGGATGTATGTTTTAATGTATTTCGCTCCAAGTATAGTTTAGCGGATTGCTACGCTAGTAAGGCCTGATTGACTCAAATCTCTGTGGCAGATTCTCCTACATCTAGCTAGACTTCCTCAACTAGCTAAGTTATAGCCCAGCTATGAAAGGAACAGGCGTACAGCAAGGAACACGTTTATTCAGTAAGTAACTTGTGAACTAAGTGTATACGCAGGAAGCTTAATCATGATCAGGATGGCAGATTAGGTTAAGCAAACGGAGGCCACTGATTGGCCACTGTTGGTACGGTCGCTGTACACAGAGTTGCACGGCCGCACCTCCCAATCCTGGTGTGCAGGCATGCGATGACGCACTAAGCGATAACGTGTCCCACAATAGCACCAAAATATGTGTAGAAGAAATAACGTTGAGGTTGATTAGATGAGTTTAACTAATTTAGAAAGAAAACATGTTGGAATGACAGACGCACTATTTTTGAAACACAATTGCTATGCAAGAGCTATTTTCAAGTTGCCTTTATGTCCTGAAATTGTTATTGCTGACTAAGAGTGAGCAAGTTTAGTTTTTTTAATAACGATTATAACAAATTATATGATTTTAAGCTCATTGCCATTGAGAAGGGTACTCATTTCAGCTTTTCCTTACTTTTGACAACTTTTCATTTAGTTACTAAGGTATTGAATTATATTTATAATTTGTGTGTTTTCTAAAAATACGTAAAGAATAAGACGAACCAATAAAATTCTTGCTCAAGATCATTGTTATTTGATTATGCGTCAATTGAAGTGGTGCTTATATTTCTCCAAGAAATGTGTTTGGTTTATAAATCCAAGTTTCTTTTACCACGTTGGGTTACAGAATTTGATAAAATTTGAATTCCCCTTGTCAGGAGCAATTAATCGTCTGTTCGTCTCTGGAGTCCACTTGTTTTCCTTACAACTGTTTGGTGTTTAAGTAGGCAGATTTGCGCTGATCACATTACAAACATGTTTCTTTCTGTTTGGCAGCGCTCGATCAGTCCAACGATCCCTATGTATTGCTTTTATACTCACTTTCATTACTTGTGTCAACACTTTCCTAATATTGAAATTCAACAATAAAGATAGAATGAAGTTCTCAAGCCTTAATATGACTTCCTCAATCAATGACTAATCAACTGCTTTCTCGAATGCTCTACAAATTTATCCCATGATGCAAATATTCGGTATAATTCATTGGTGCAAAGTTTCCTATACGCCTACGACTTTATTAGTGCCTCCCTCAGTTGCCTGCGTACGTCATGTGATGCATGATGAAGAAAAACAGAATGAATCAATGCGCTTAGCTAGCAATAAATTTTACTTGGGGTGAGCGATAGACTTACCTCCATGTGGTGCACTCTGGGCAACGTATCTTCATACGGCAAAAAATGTCCATTAATTATAATTAGCTTGTAAAAAAGCTATAAGAAAAATTGCCCTCGTCAGGGCAAATCACAGCGTCTTCAGATTCTCCAGTGGAATGCTGGAGATATGTCACAAGACTATAAAAGATCCAAGTACAGAAAATCCTACAAATTTATGATGTAGACGTTTTCACAATAATGGAAGCAAACATTTCGGATGCAAACTGAAGTACTACCAATTCATAGGTTACACCCTGTACAATCTACCTAAATACTGTCAAGTTGCAAGTGGAATTTTGACTGGAGAAAAAGAAGGCCTCACCTAACACTAAGATCTAACCAAGAGTATGGGCTCGACACAAGACAAATGTGAAATAACCGGATTAAATGTTTGGAAATGTCAAAACCACTTTAAGGTATATGCAGACTATGATCCTTCCCAAAATGGTCCCAACTTTAATTTTCTAAACATCTCACACAAACCTGTAGTATTAGGAGACTTCAACCCCCATTCCACCAGATGGAGCTACAAGGATACAAACATAGCTGGAAAGGAAATTGAAGACATGCTAAACAGCAACCCTCTGGAACCTATTTACAGCAATGAGGATTCGGCTACATATTTGCACTACAATGGAACCAGAACAACTCCTGATTTACTCTTGGCTTCAAGCGACATCAGTGAGCATACACGCCACACAATAATTGACGATCCTGGTTCTGGTCACAACCCCTCAACCTCAACCAATATCCAGACCAAAGTTGCAATAATATCAGGAATGTTATAATCAGATGTGCAAGAAAAACTTTTCCCCGTGGCAAGACTAAACACTGTCTAGTGTTTTGGTCTAGACACCTTGAGGAACTGTAAAGAAAGCAGGGCACCCTACGCAACACTGTTGAACAAACTGGAAGAACGGAAGACGTAGAAGCCTGGAGACGGTAGTCAGCTGTCTTAAGGCAGGTCACCTTACAAGCTAAACGGACTTCCTTCGACAAGTTCATCTCAAATATTAAATATCAAAGTGATAGTCAACGCACTTTCAAATTCCTGGGTAACCACCAAAAAACAGGAAAAGACAAATGAAAGAAACATAACATTTAAACAACAAACTGCTTACCACCGACTCCGAAATGGCTAACTACTTTGCGAGGACACAAGCAAAAGAAAAACCCTTTTGACAGTAAATCTTCAAAAGATTTAAAGATACATGTAAGACAGTTGGTGAAAGTAAGGAAAATACAACAAAACCAAATAATGTACTTACTGAACCATTCAGAACTTGCAAATTTAATGTTGCAAAAAACGAGGTAAAGTTCAAAAAGTCATCTGGCGAAGACGTAGTCATCCGAAATTACTAATTCGAATGGAACCAAAAGCCAAGGAAACCATGCTGAGGCTTTTCAGCAAAATCTGGGAGAGCAGTCTCGTACCTAAAAAATGGAAAGTTGCCATAGAAATACCAATATTAAAAAAAGGCAAAAATGCTAGCAACTGTTACAAATATAAGCCTATCTTACAAGCGTGCTTGCTAGACTTATGGAAAGAATGGTTAACGGGAAGCTGACCTAGTTCCTTGAGACTAACAATATTCTTAGGAGTGAACAAGCAGGTTTTAGGCCACAAAAATCAACGAACCAACAAGTAGCCACTTTCTCCCAACACATCAAAGATGCCCTTGATGGAAAAAATATCCTTACGGCTGTTTGCGTCGATTTCAAATAAGCATATGTCTTGGTATGGAAAGAGAAGCTAATTCTAAAATTGGCAAAGATTGGTATTAAGCATAGCATGCTAAACTGGATAAAAGCATTCATTGGACAAAGATCGCGTAAAGTCAGATACGTAAATGCTCTATCAAAATCCAATCTTTTACAAACAGGTCTTCCACAGGGAGCTGTCACAAGCTGCACTCTTTTCAATGTCTTCATCGAAGACATAGCCGAATTGGTACAGACAGTCACGGGCATCAAGAGCTTACTTTATGCAGATGATCTGGTACTATGGTATTCTGCCCCTAAGAAAAACGCTCAGGAGAGGACAGAAAGTGCCCTAAATTGTGCACTTAAACAACTAGCAAACTGGTGCGACAGCAATGTAATGGTAATTAACACCGCAAAAACTGCATTCCAAACATTTTCTTTGGCCCATCACAACATAAACCCGCTTCTAAGGTACAAGGATACTACACTTGAAAAAACCAAT
>UZAE01013829.1:0-18828 GCA_900617975.1 Rodentolepis nana | reverse complement strand
CCCCCTCCCCCAAATATTTCAAGTCCACACCTCAAATGCGTGTAGGGCGACATAACTGGAAATCCTCAAATCACAAAGAACGAGTGGGTTTGTAGTGAGATATACAACTTGATATGTACATACAATAAATCTATGACAACCTTTGCGTGAAAGTTTTATATCAAATGGTAGGCGTTTTGATAGTTATCATTAGCCCTTTAGTTGACTTCGGGCTTCACAGAGGGAAGGAAGAACATCAAAGTGAGAAGAATTTGGGAGGGGGAACAGGAGAGTGATTCACAGATGCAAAAGAAACAGGCAGACACAAAGGCCCAGAAAGGGTAAGATGAGTATTGTGGAAGTGCTCGAACATGCAATACAGTGGGGGTGATGGTAGTTAGAAGTCAAATCTTTTTGTCGTATGAGTATGCGTTGCCCTGGGTGCACCAGGTGGAGGTAAGTCTATCCCACACACCCCATGCCTTTGAGATAAGCTATGCAAATGATCATCCTATGTTACTTTTGATATTCTACCAACAACAACAACAACCTAGAATCGCCTAGAAGCAATATGGGAACTCTGGGAAACACCAAGACAAGGCTATTGACCGAATGTCTAGATGAATAATATGCTGCTAACTAATCTTTGTGTTAGAATCTATCTCAACTACGTTGTAATATGGATTATTGTAACTGAAAAGTCCATTCAACATGTATCTATCATGTAACTATCAAAACGCCTGCCATTTGAAATAAAATAAAAATGTATCTAAGGCGTCTCGACTTTGTTGGAGGCTAAGAAAAACCAGTCCGAATTTAAGAGATGAATCAATTAAGACGCAAGAAATTAAGGCTCATGCTTCTGACAAGTATTTCAAATTCGTTTCTAAGAGGGTAAGAATACGTGCTAAATTAAAAAAAGGAGTAAAATTGGAAAAGAGGTCATTCGTGGATGTTGGAAAGCCGCCCAAAATCAAACATCTTCATTTCAATCAGGAGAAGCTTGGAAACCTTATTTCCTGTGAAATGGACGATTGATTCGACTTCCGCTTTCATGTCTGGATATGTAAGACTAATCGTGAAGAAGTCACCACTGCAGTTATTGCCTATTTTGGATCCTAGCACTAAGCAGGACTATAGTAATTAAATTAATTTTGTTAATAAAACCGTCATTTGAGACATAAGTTTGCTCTTTTCCTGAGCTGTTGAGTTGCTGCTGTAACTGAAAAGTACGAAAATGTGATCCCTCATCAATACGGGCGTTAAAATTGCCTGTTCTTCTGGGTAAAGCGATGGCAGAAACATTTGTAACCTAAAAATGTGTTGAGACACGACGAGTTCAAAATATTGCAGTACTGATTGGTTACGCTGACTACACAATCCGAAATCATCGCAATTGAAAATTCTGGAGTATGAGCTATGACCCCATTAAGTGATGATTAAGTATATTAAAAATGACGGAAGAACCTTGCCTTCAAATCAACGTACACCATGGACGCATTTTCTGCTCACATTGGACACTTCCTTAATGGGGTTACAATTTCTCTCAGACATTTTTTGCTCGCCAAAAATTGCTTTGTTTGGTCTCGACAATAGCAAGTATTGCAGTTCGATTTCAATTTCATGAATGCTTTGGTAAACTGATTGACCTCTAGAATTGGCACAAATGCCTTAAAGGCTACTCCAACTTTATGCAGGACACAGTTTACCAAGAAAGAAGATTTTAAGAACAGTGAGCAACAAATTGTGAATGCAACTTTTCTTGAATAAGAACGGAAAGGCTTCCTAAATGGGCTGAGGAATTAGAAGAATTGGAAAAGTTCGCATTGAGTGAACGAAATCGGCAGAAATTGGCTTCTTGCCAAGAAGGTTGCCTGACGCTACCCCCTCCACTCGAGGTCGGGAAAATACTTTTATTTTCATTATTACAGAATGTGATTGTACAGAAAAATGAAATTAGGTAATGTCAAGCTGCAAGATGAAATCGAAATTTTAAGGGGTTATGAAGGCAATGCCTGGTGAAATTAAGAATGCCCTACATCGATAGATAGGCGATATTAGCTAAAATAAAAATCCATCTTACAATCAAGTAATTCGATCTTGAACTGGTTATTGAAAGATTAAATCTGCCAACAAACAACTAGTAAACAACTGTAAACAAGCAACCAAAAAGATAAAATTGAAAGTCTAGATTATAGTAAGTAATAAAGTTCGTAATGATACAAACGATAATATTTGAGTCACCATTTCTCCTAATTGGCGCCTTAATTCCAGTTAAATATTCCAAATGAAGAGAACATATTTCAGTGGAGAATGGCATAATGAACCATTTGGCGCTTTGAAAAAAAACAACAATAAGACTAAATGCTACATTTTTTTGAAATTAAGCTTAAGAGGAGATCGCCAGAGAAAGGACTATGAGAAGATATATATATATATATATATATGAAGCATTTATTTAGTTTGGAGACCAAGGTAGGTTCAAAAAACCAATACGGGAGGTCGCATTCACCGGTTAACATAAAATGCACATAAGAATGAGAGAGCTTCGGCATGAGAGATGAAAATATCCCACTTCGTGAAGCCTTTTCTAATGTGAACTAAAATAACTCAGCACCCGTAGAAAAGAATCAACGATAAAAAATTAGTGTAAAAGAAATAGCACAAGACAATACTACTTACTTCCTGATAGTAGACTTGCGATGCCCCAAAATGTACCACCACCAAGGGAGGTTCCTCCAACACGTTTATAAGAAGAGTCCGCTTCAACCTTAAGAAAGCTCACCCCCGATCCAATATTAACCAGGAGGAAGGGATAAGTATTGACCATAAATGAAGAAAGGAATATCTGAGAGGGCATTGCCCGCTTATCATAAATATAAGCTTCATCGGGAATATTTCGTAGAAGGAATGTACAACCGGAAACCAGAGAAGCCATCTCATCCACACGTTCAATTTCCAGAAAAAATCCAAATTTATCGATTATACTCTGCATGTATTTGAATGCTCCCCCACCAGTAACACGCCCAACTAGTCGGACAGTTTCCCTGTCGATATCAGAGTAATTTGGAAGAACTTTGGAATGAATAAACTCGAGACAGGAGTCGATATGACGTGTCTCAAACTTGGTAAAGCAGAGCTTGTGTCCCTCATACTCGTGTTCACGATAATCATAAAATTCAAAAGGGCCGCAAACAGAAGTACGACTCTTGGAATGAGGATCGGAAAGTTCTTTGGGAACGCACACTTTGTAGCGGAAGGTGTGTTGGTAGGCAAGTTTGGCCAATGAACCACCAATGTCGAGGGCAAAAACACATTCAACAATCTTGTCCGGATTGGAAGTGCTAGTCTTCCCAAAAGTCTCAAACTCCGCAAAACTCGAAATGTCAATGGGAGACGCGTAAGAAGATTGTGCCATTATAATTATGATAGAAACTTAAAAGAGCATTTCTAAAAGATAAATAGGACTTTAAATATAGAAAAATACCGTAATTTATATATACATTAAGACATACAAGGAAAAATATAAAGCCAAACAAATCGACACGAACCCAAGACACACAACCCGTCAGCTTACAATTTAGTGGGCAAAAGCCGACCTTCATTGACCAAATCGGACAGTTAAAAGGTTTAATCAAAGAAATAAGAATAATAAATTGTAAATATATTATTGATTTTTGAAATTTATGTTAATGCCTTAAATTAAAATTCACAATTATTAACTTGCTCTTGATTTTAATCAAAGTCTTACGACAATAAAAGACTTTAAAAGATAAATGAAATTGAAAAGAATTAAAGCGAATGCATCTTCTGAAATTTGGAGAAAAAAATTCGTTTCAGTCAGAGGCTACAATCACTACTTTTATGAAGTAAGATGCAGTTTTTCATCGCCGAATTAGCGGGGTTGTCAGGAAACTACACCAACCATTACAGTTGGTCTCTGATTAATGTAGTTGATAATAAGTTTTGTTAATGCAGATAGTTAACTCAATCAAATTTTTTGAATTTCCACATCAGATGTGGAAACATAGGATCAGTCAGATATTAAGTCTTGCAAAACCGTGATTGTTGCAACATGATGGTGATTCGGCTTTGAAATTTCAATTCCATATTATGATAGAGCAATTTCATATAAAACTTCTTAAATATGTTGGGTGAATAAAAACAACAGCAGGAAGTATTCATATAGGAAAAGAAGAAAGGAACACTATTCAACTATCTTAAAATGTTTAATTGCTTCAGCTTATCTGAGTCATATCCTTCATCTGGCTTTGAAAGATTCTCCATTAAACTATCTGCTTCTTATGCCCTCATGAATTAAAATATGGCCGACATCTTTTCGCAAAACATATGTAATTCTGCTTTTGTTCTCTACATTAAATTAATTATGTCAAATTTTACTTAGTGAAACACATGTATTGGCATTCAGCTATAAGTTCTGATAATTATTTAAATGCCAGAAATATACATATCGAAATTATTAATGTGCAAATAATTCGACAAGTTAGTCAATATATTTTCATTTTTAAATTCGCTAAAAAACTCTCAATTATTAATTTTATATTTTAGATTTTTAAATAAAATATTCAACTGGTCATTTATGATTTTCTGAGATTTAGTTTTCAAATTCTTAACACTGTGTTATGATGGATGCAGTCACCTTCGAACCATCCAATAATAACTTGTATTTCCACAATGCCTTCTAATGATTCTAGTGACACGATTGTCCGGCATTTTATAAAGCACACAGAGACTACAAATTATAAAAGGGCGCAGTTTTTCAAAATAAGGAAAAACAAAAGCCTGATTGTCGCTGTTGCGGCTGCGGTCTTTGCAGTTGGGACGTGTAAGTGTACTTTAATAGGAATAACTTAAAGCATAACCTGTTTGCTCCTTACAGACGCCTTCTCTCTTAACTCCGTTCGTCAGGGCCGCTACTTGGATGAATCTTTCGACAGAGTGCCATTTTCAAAATAAATGTGTATTTTTTCGTGTTTCTATAATTTTTTAGTAATATATCATCATTTATAGGTTCATCTAAGCTTTGCTTTTATTCCTTTTTTTCATTTCGCACTGTTTATCGGATTTTCTATGGTCGAGTTTCATTGTTGGCTGACAGAACTCTACCTCCATACCCTTCTGCTGTTTTAATTAAATATATCCTGTTGGTACATAATTTGCTGCTATTGGAACACGCATTTGCGTTGCTTTGTTATTACTTGGGTGAATAAATTTCCACCATCAAAGTTCCTTTCTAATTTTTACTGGATTTACCTGCTTATCGTACCGGTTGCTTTAAATATCGCCGTTTTCACACTAATTCATATACCATATGACTGAAATCTACTTGGTCTTTGGAGAATGGAACTTGATTTAGGTCTCAGTTATCCAGAACACTTCCCAAGTTATACCAATAGTGAAGCACTACTAACAGTTTTTTCAGTAGATGACTTCATTATTCAGTGGATTTATGTGATGCATGCAAAATCAGTCAATGTATCATGCTGGTTTCGTGGTAAAAGAACAATGAAAATGATTGAATATACGAGTTTAGCAACCATACTGTACAAAAAACAGAAATATAGTTGGGTAATTTCAAGCAAGTAGTGAGTTAGAGACAAGGAAAAAGGACGAAGTTAAGCAAATGAAAAGAGAAAACTCGTTTTCGAGATGTGAACAATTCGGTCATAGTAAGCTATTTTTGTTTGGGGATGGATGAGCTTAAATGCAAGACGGGGGGATGGGGTGTTATGAAAAAAGACGAGTAAATGAATAAACTGTTAATTTACAAAACGCTTTTGGTTAAATATTATATTGGTGACTGGAATCGTGGAACAAAACTGCACAATTACGAATTTACATTGCACCAAAACACTTAAGGAGAGATGGGATTAGTTGAAAGACCACGAAATGGTACTCTGAAGGGAGGAAGTACCGAAACGAGAGGTTCCATGTTAATTCCCCATCCTTTAGGACAAAGAGGCATTTGAATAAGTTGCTTCTGGACAATTTCAAGCTGATACAACAATGTTATTGGCTAATCTAAGGAGAGAATTCTGATTGGACAATGGAATACCGAATGAAGTGTGCGAATCAGTGCCATTTGTCACGGTTTGATTAGTAGGTGGTGTAGCAACAGAGAAAAATTCTGCCTCAAGTTCAAACGCTTTTAATTCTTTGTCATCACGACATTCGGCTCCAGATTGACCGAAGATGTACTCCCACCATGTCATTGGTTCACACTCATCGTATTCCTTCGCTGAACCAAGTATTCGCGAATGGCTAACTACAATTAAGAGAAAAATCAATATATCAATTGCACTCATTACCTAAGCGTGTTATAGCTTTTAGATTTGTATGAACTGAAGTGCAGCACATGAAATCAATTAATTAATTAATCGATATTGGTACATTTAAATTAAGAGCTCTACCGTTGTAAATAGATTAGAGCAATTTAACACCATCACATTTTGATCAGTCTCAATAAGTAGCCTGAAACGAATAAAAATAATTTTAGATCCACCCACGCAGTTGAATTCCATTGGACAGTCTTGGGCGAGAGCTAATTTTAGAACGGGATTGGACGTATTTTAATAGTTTTTGCTTCTAAAGAAGGCTCAGAAAAAAAATCATTTGACTCATTACCTGAATAAATGTACAGTTATCCGGTTCTCATTTTCACTATTCTTGCCTAGTATTCGGAATAGGCACCTAACGTCATTTAGTGAATTTTGTAGAGATGAAATAAATCTCGCATGCACTATGCTTTAAGATGTGCCAACATTTAGGTTTACAAAATATTAATCGCATCAAAATTTTAAGTGAGCACATTTAGGTCTTTCTTAACTACAAAAGATGAAATATACGAGCAGGCGTTGTCATAGGGGGTTAGTATTTCCCAAACATTTGGCTAAAAAGTTTCAATAGTTGACAATTCAGCCTGTCAACCTCATCATCCGTAAGAAGCACGTGGATCCATGCTACTCTTATCAACTTGTTCCAGCAGAACAAAAGAATCAAACCTGGTTGACATTCATCAATATGTCATCCAAAAAGACTTCAATCACTACGAGTAGATATTGATAAATCAATAAATTACTATGAGGATAGCAAACTTCGGCTTTTCATCGATTTAATCTGCTCAATTTGAGTCATTCATAGTCAAGACGGTTAACCTAATTAGAAAAATGGAATACCTCGAGAGCAAATAGGATTGAAAAAAAATACAATGATTCTAAGATTGCCTCAAAAAATGGCAGTTTTCATGCAGATACAAATCAAAATAACCATAAAACAGTAGTATAGTTTAACTGATCTACAATATGCCAATTGTTGAAGTCACCTAAATTTTGTCTTTCTAATTTTCATATAGACAGACTATATCAACCAATGACACCTTACATAAACAATATTCAACCACAAGTTGATTGCATGGTGGATATGAGAGCATTGCACAATTTATTTGAGAAATACATGCTGTGCGTTGTCCAAATCATATTTTTTTATTGAGAGCAACCCAGATGCTGAAATCTATGGAATAAGGACATGCAAAGAAATAGAGACCTTGAGTCTATGTCAACGGGAAAGGATTCTTTCTCAAAGTAAGATGTTTGCGAGGTGAACTGCTATAATTTTCGTTTTTAAAATAAGATTAGTAAAAAAGGCATTTAAATTGGCAGGAGGGGGGGGGGGAGTTTGATTCACTTTAGATGTTTCAAACAGAGAGAGACAAGAAAGCACCAATTAACAATTTTAATCGAATCTAGCCTACAAACTCCTCCCTAATGTTGACGATGAAATGAGGGTAAAAGTATTTACTTCCTGTTGCAAGATTTCTTCCGCTTTAATAGAGCCATTTTCAGAAGATTTTATTTATGATTTGAAAAGCCGACATCCACATAACAACTTACCAAATATTAATCCTCTAGCCTAAAGTATACCACAAAATTCAGCACCAAAATCATGTATCTATGTGCCTGAAAATTCTATCCCCCTTTAACAAATATACCATTGACGGATATAAAATTTTATGACTCAATTAAATATCTACAATAGAAACTTTACTTATAATGTCATTCATGTAAATCTTGGAATAAAAAAACTAATCAATACGAAAAAACCACAAAAATACTCAAACTGGTTGGTAATTAGGGAAATTGCATAAATTCAAACTGTGCACATAAAATTGCTATAAAGATAAACAAGTAATATAATTTCATCCTCCTAAAGCAGGGAACAAGTAAACATACGGAGAGTAAAAGTACCATTACTAACTCCACACAAAGATAGGCATTGCCAATCATAGGCGAATTAAACAAACCAAGACAATGTCAAATTTATATCAAAATCATTTTCCTTCTAGCAATTGACTTTTTGTGATTGCATCAGAGCAATTAGAAATCTTCTTGAACGACTACGCTTTTAAAATCACAGTCCTGGTGTTGAAGATAAATGGGATATCATTAACGAATAAGCTTGAGACCATTGTTAGTCACACATCAGGATCAACAGTACCTTTGCCTACAAATCGGTTACCAAAACAGACGATGCTACCAATCATCTATGAAGCGTCAAGCCTGATTCCACTAACCTGGTTTTTCAATTGCGGTTCTTTCGGGTGATTGAGATGTCCGCTCGCCTTTCAAATAAGCAGCGTTACGAACCCATTCATGCATTTTGTAGATCGATGCAGTGGCAGTAGGCAGATCCCGCATATAACTCACATTAGGGCATCTAGCATAATCACCATCCAGCTTCGGTTTCATTTTCTGAGTTGTCGCTGACCACGTGTAACCAATCTGTAAATACCAACAAAAAACCAATAATCACATATTGTCATTTGGGTGCTTATTTGCGATTAAGGGGTATGTGATTATAACCTGATGTAAAGAACCAAAAGTAGAGAGATCACCAACAATATGACCCTTGGGAGAAGACGACGCTATAAGTTGTGAGTTCGAGTTGGAAGAGGAGGAAGAATGATCTGGTTGTCCCGCAAAAAGAGCAACAAAACAGACGAGGAAGACCGTGAGATAAGCGGATGAATTTGTGGCGGTGACATTTGAGTTAGAATTTGATGTGTTATTTGAAGTCTTCTTTGAATTTCCATGTGTGGAATGCCTTGAAGGCGAGGAAGTTGCGATGGCCGGCGAAGATGCTACATTTGAGGCTGTCTTGTCAACAAGGTGACGAAGCTGACGCAACTGACCCAAGATTGTGCGGTTGTGCATCTCCAGATTTTCAACTTGACCCTTCAGTCTGGCATTCTCTTGTGCGTAATTTTCCACTCTAATGAATCATAATAGCAAGAAATTTGATATTTTGAAAATTCAAAAAAAGAAAGGAGATAAAGACGAAATTATTGTATTTGACATGAATTCTTAATTGATAATGCATTCAATTCATGAGGCAAACTTCCACGTAAAACACGTTTCATTTCCTCTAAATCAATATAACCTTCTATTGGAAAATTATTTCAAATTTACTCGAATTGATTTAAATTAATGGAAACGCTCAAACCCACCCACCCACCCACCCACCCCCCCTCTTGGATTACATTAAAGTTACTAAAAATGGTCAATTTTAATATTTGAAATGCTGGATATACTTGTGCCGATTTTGGGGGGAGTGTGGGGTGAGTGGACGTATTGGCACGGCGAAACAGTGAGCAACACAAGTTCCCACTCCTATCCACCGCCAATACCACTTACGGAAGTCCAGTGACTAAAATGCACATCAAATTTCCCCTCTCCTAACCTCCCNTGGCACGGCGAAACAGTGAGCAACACAAGTTCCCACTCCTATCCACCGCCAATACCACTTACGGAAGTCCAGTGACTAAAATGCACATCAAATTTCCCCTCTCCTAACCTCCCCCCCCCCCCCCCACTTCCCCCCCAACCCCCTATTAGCTATGAGGAAACCTCAAAGCAGCGTACCTAATCGTCACAAATTGGGTACCTATCATAGTTAACTCTACCACTGACCTTTTGTGGTAGGATTAATTAGCAATCTATCAACTAGATCAAATATAGCAAACCATCACGGCTTTTAATAACAAGGCACTTAAACCCACATTAAGGAGAGATTGACTATGATTTTGTCTGTAAAGAGAACACCAAAAATGCCTGAGAGAAGATGTGGGAGACTTAGACATACCCCGTGAAAGCCCTTAAACTCGATTGTGTGTGTGTGTGTATCACAATGAAAAATTGTGTTAAAGCGAAGACCGGAAGTTGGCAATTTTGAATATAAACAAAGTTTTGGTGGCTCTTTTAAAACTACCCGCCAGTGTACCAACCGTTTTTAACCAATAATTACACTTGAAGATCTAACACTTTGGTGGGCATTTATCCCAAGCAAATGGTAAAAATTAACTACTGAACATTTTACAAACGAATTGCAGAATATTTGTGAATAGTGGAAATGTGATAAGGTTAATGAAGAGGGGGTAACTGCGTCTGAAAGTTCCGCGATAACCACCAGATGAAAAAACCACAAACTACGAAATTTTCGGCGAAAATTTTACAAAGCTTCATCATCGAGTAGTGTGTCAAGATGCCTCAGTAATAATTAATCCATTCTAAAAGTGGCACAATTGCTTGAAATAAATCATTGGTACTTTCAAGAGGAAGGGGGCAGAATTGGAATAGAACAGACCCATTATGAGATGATGACTGGATGAAGGCAGCTTGATTGGCAAATATTTGCGAACAAACTACAGTTGTGAAAAATTTGGGTTTCATCTACACATATGAAACTTTTAGCCTTGAAACGGCACTAAAAGAAGAAATTAAATATGACTAGAGAATAGAAAAGAAGTTAATTGTTCTTGTAAAAAAATGAAAATTGGCACAAACGTTCCTAATAATGAACGGAGGTGGGGGGGTGGGTTGAATACACCGTTATGGTAAAAGAAAAAAACATATAGCAGTTTTAATATAACCGGAAAAAACTTTACGTGTCTGCCAATTACTCTTTTCTATTGATTGTTAGTAAAATTTCATGCACAATAAAGATTTACAATTTGTGTGATAATAAATACAGAATTAGATTAGATCTATTTTTGAAAGCTTTTGGCGTAGGCTAGACTCTGTCAGTCTGCTAGTCGCCAAGTTTAGAGAGTAAAGCAGAGAAGCACATTTGCGCGATGATTCATCTGAATTATTCAAATCTCCACCTCAAGTGACAATCATTATGTATATATATAGCTAATAATTGCAGACAATGTCCGACATTTCCCATCCATTTCCTCTATCTCTCTCTCTCACGCAGCGAATGTAAAACAGCTAAGAGGGTACCTCATCGATTCCCGTTTAGTAGACGCGTTAGAGATTGAGAAAGATCTCCCATTTTCGCTGAAATTGAGCCTAAGGATTATGAGCACTATTTAATCTCTCTCTCTCTCTCGAAGGAATGACGCTTTTTTTGGCTAATAATTCAGGAGTGTATCGAAAAAAAATTCAACCCACGCCAAATACGCGAAAATTCATTTAGCGTGCACTCAAGTAGTTCAAGCGTATAGATATACAAGTAGTAGAAGCGCTAGAACTCAAATACTGTCGCAAATATTTACACCCACCCCTACCCCCACCCCCACCCCCACCCCTCCCACGCACACACACACCCCACCACCCTATTGATCAAACAAAATTAGCTCCTAAGGATTTTCGTGCCTTCTTGCTCAAAATTTGAGATGAATCGGCCGAAATGCATTGGAATGATTGAAATGGTAGTGAATTAGTTCAGTACCCGAGTGAAGGCATGTATGGGGCAATAGAATATGAAAGTAACATTAAAAGTATACAAATACCTTAATAAAAACTGCGCACTTTAAGCATGTTTTATAGAACAGTGACTTCTGCGTAATAACGGCGTTCATATACACATCACATTTAAGGAAATATATACATACACACACGCACACATTTTACAACTTACATTATCGTCTAAACATGAAAAAAAAAAACGCACACACAGACAAAAAGAAGAACACCCACAACGCAATGTGAAATTTTGTTACTTCCTCGTCAATCAACCCCGCTAAATATAAATTGCTTCAAAATCACTCAGAAATGAGACAATCAATAAATACGAGAAGATTCCTTTGAAAATCAATTTAATGAAGTTAAAATAATCACACCCTCCTCTCCTTCTCCTCCTCACAGTCGAATAACTTGGAAGAAGGGCTAGTGTTTCGCTAAGCAAAAAAATATTCCTAAATGTGTTGATAATGTCAATTAAATTACTAAGACATCTGCTAGACAATTAGCGAATAATCAAGACCCATTTGGCAAATGTTTGAATCGACTCGGTTAAGTAAACATATTCCTCAATGCATTAAAAATACACAGTAGAAGGGCTAAATCTCCGTGTGCAAATTAGCAATAATTTCCAATTTAGAGTCAACCAATCAGCTTCAACTTTCCTCATTATATGTAAACAGTACTCAAAAAATTACAGTTTTGCCTTAAAGAGCTTAACAAGAATGCAATGACGTCGCTAACTCTTTGAGAGTCAAGAACCGCTCTTATGAAAAGCTCGACAAAAGTTGGTTTGGTTGGTCATCCATATCACCAAAAGTGTGAACAAATAGGGAGAGATTACAAAACTTCCGGCATGGCCAACACACATGTCCAATATTGCACCAACATTTAATTACAAAATTCATGAATAAACAACTTTGATCAAAACTTTGGAAGTGTCCATGATTGTCAAGCTGACGTACTCTATTGGGAACAAATCGATTAATGAGATTAAGACGAGCACATTCAAAACTTAACTTGTTCCTTCCTCAGAAAATTTCGAACTTAAGATATTCAAAATAACCAAATGATTCAGCGTTACCAACTAAATACTGAAGTCAGGTAAGACGACACCACCTAATCTTAGGTTAATATCGTTTCAAATTTTACAATTTCATAAATGAAGTAACTTCGACCAATCACCTTCAGCCAAGTAGGGTATTAAGAACAAATAGACATAAATGAAAAAATATTTAAATCTTCGACCTTCATTTTTCACCCCCTCCCCCCCAACACTACAAGTAATTTTAAAAATTATATCTATTATTTAGTAAATGGTCCAGAAATTCGGGAATTAGGCCAATAAAGGGAAGAAGAGGGAGAGGGTGAATGTGCCACTTTGTCAGTATCTGCTTAACCAATCAGATGGAAGCAAATTAGGCCACATTCGAAACACATGCACCAAATGTTCCTATTTCGATAGCATGGGGAAAACAAAAACAGCAAAAGCCCCTTAAAAAGTTGCCTTACTTCTTTTCCAGAGTTTCCACATACTCCTTCTTCTTTCGACGACTTTCTTGCGCACTTATCTTATTCTTGATCTTTCGACGAATCTTCTTGAGATTGCGTTCGTCTTGCTTGGAAAGGGGAAGTCTAGTTGGAATGCTATAGCCTTCTGCAAGTAGTGTTCGTTTCTCCTCCTCCGTTAGCACAAGAATTCCCGTCTAAAAGTCATGAAGCAGTAATGACATTAAATAATTTGTGAGGTGAGGAGACACAGACTATGGTTCAGATCAAAGGTGCGAATAGAGAAGGGAGATATGTACTTCTAACACTGTAATTAAGGGAATTTGTTTCATACTGTTTTGGGTTACCTCAAGCCCCAACACCAGCGATGTTTAAGCGCGTTGATTGGATCGATTTGATCATCCAAATTTCAATTCAAAGAAGTGAATTGGAGACAAAGAAGATCCTAGATTTTCCCTAAATTTTTGAAAAACTAGGAGTAATTTAGAAAGTTTAAATTAATCACATTGGATTCAACGAGGATTTAAGGTAATCTGTTACAAGTCAGAAATAACTTTCAATGACTAATAATATCCGAAGGAAACTCGAGCGTACATATTTTCATAAAGCGAACATCGAAATTGGGTAAAAGGATAAAATTAGAAAGGAATTTACGACGTAGCGTAACTACAGTTATAGGGCAAAAATTCCACATGAGGTCATGATGGGTTACCTGCCTCCCAAGTCCAAGGTAAGGTCAATAAGAAGCATTTTCAGGTCAGGAAAATTCTTTCCCAAAATTTTAATACCCACGAAAAACAATACTCAACTGCAAAGCATATTCATACAAAAGTATCATATATACTCAGAACGGATTCATATGCTAATACCTAAGTCATTTTTTCAGCGTGGAAATTTGTCATTATGTGTGCATTTTGTCTTCATCTAAAAGCTCGCTGAAAATACTGCCTATAATTACAATTTTTTCCCTCTTAAGTGGTTAATTAATTAATTCATTTTCTATGTTGGGTGGGCAATAAATTTATGACATATATATGATGGCAAAAGAGTCGGTCATAATCATAATGATGATGATGCTACTAGCGTTGCACGCGTGCAGAAGTGTGCGGCTTAGCTCTGAAAAATCGATGCCAACAAGCAGTGGCCACGCGCCACTTGCCGCTTAAACATTACGACCTAACCCCCCCCCCCCCCCCCCCCCCACCATCTCGTCACCCACCCAATCACCGTCTCCGGCAAATCTTGGCCTTAGTGGAAGAGATAAAGAATCGGCTAGGTACCAGACATCCGCATGCGGATACACCTGTTTACATGAAACTAGTGGTGGTTGCTTTGAGGTCATTTGCGTGCTGAAGAAATTTATCATGTCTCTTCACAATATAAGGCGAAATTCAGTCCAGGTGAAATTCAGTACACCTAGTGATAATCACATTTTAGCAGCTGCCTTATTCACTATTAAAATCCACAAAGTTAATTATTCTACTAGAAAATGCATGAAATTTGAATCAAGAGGGTAATTTGGAGCCTATTCGAAATAGAAACTTTTCCACATAATGTATATTAAATGTATCTATCCCTGTTTAGAACATGAAAGTAAATCGATGCTGATGCCACTAATAAGGACATAATGCAGCCTTTCATTAAAAACTAAATAGTAATTACTCATGTGCGTTTGGTAGTTATATCAAAGTGGGTCTGAACTTTGAGGACAAACAGGACTGAGAATTTATTTATTTAACAAACCCTTATGAAAGAGTAAAAAAAAACGATTGCAAGCCAACTTTGAACCTCACATGATCCACTTTTTAGCGACATAAATAAATCCCGAGAAAGAGAGATAATAGAGCCCTTTCTCATCAGGAAATTTACCTGATTAAATGGACGTAATAACTACAGACAATTATTTTAAAATACTGGGGTGTGCGATAGACTTAACTCCACGTGGTGCACCCTGGGCAACGTATACTCATACGGCAAGAAAGTCTATTAACTGGCAGTTGACTTCTCACTCCAAACTATCATCACCCCACTGGTTGCCATATTCTACCACTTCCACAGTAATCATCCTACCTTTTCTCTGCCTTTGTGTCTGACTCTTTTGCAACTGTAAACCACTCTTCTGTTCCCCATCCCTCGACTTTCTGTAACTTTGATGTTCCTTCCCCCTGTGAAGCCCGAAACCAGCTAAAGGGCTAATGATAACTATCGAAACGCCTGCCATTTGAAATAAAATATAATTTTAAAATACTCACAGAGCTCTGGAACATCTGTTGCTGACGATAAGCGGGAGTAGAGTTGCCAGTTGTATATCCGCTGCTATATTCTCCATTGAAATCCGCACCATAATAACTGTCATTGTTCTGGCGATTGGCGTGGGAAGATTGGCTATTATATCGACTGTTAGTGGTATAGACACCACCATTTCCTGGTGTCAGTCTAATGGTTGAAGTGGTAGTGACCGAATGACCATTCCGCGTGCTGAAAACAGAGAGTCGAGTGCGAGGTTCAATGGCTTCCACGGGCGACTCCGCTCCGACGTCAGTATCTGAACCTGTTTGAGAACCTGAGGGAGTTGTTTTAAAACCACCAGTTTGCATTGGATGAGTAGTCAGGGGTTTGATAGGGATATATTCATTATTATCCACACGATAAATTGATTGATTTGAAGTTGAATGCGCTAAAGAGTCAAAGAATGTTATAGTTTATTGATCGTAAAAAATGAAGATCAATATGGGTAAAAAAAACTAACAGCTTAGAGGTTTAATGCGTGTTTGTGCATTGATAGTTTGACGGCTACTGGGCTTTTCCGTTTGGAGAATAAGAGTTTGTCCCTTCTGAAAGACGTAATGAACTCGATTAAAGGCATTGGGGTTCGGTTCACAGGGAACAATAGGAGGAGAAAAGTCGTAAGTCCTCTTCTTAACAATTGGCACCTCCTCAAGAAGAATATCCTCGAACTTACACCTCTTGAGTTGTCGATTTTTACCATTTGAGTTAAGTTGAGGTGAGCCTCTGCAAGAATCGTTATTAGATGGAGTTGAACAACTGCTCTCTACTTCCGGTGTTAGATGGATTGTCTCTGGGGAAGCATCAGTGGAGAGAGTATGGGTATAGTCGTCTTGGTCAAGGAATAATTCGGCTCTTGGGGGATTGTCGGATGGATTGAAATGTTCTTCAGAATTATTAACCTCAACCTCATCACCAACAATGAGATCATTGCCAAAACCTAGGATATATAAATTCAAATAGATCAACAAACCAAATATGTCAACATCGATGGGCTCGGTCTTGGTCACTGGTTTAGACGTAATGTCCGTTAGAAGGGCATCGTCAATATCTTCTGCAGATATATCATTAAATATATCCGCATACCAGGGCTGATCGATATTCAGAGAACTCTAAAACATTAGACTTAAATAAGATTTCATACAAGAGCTTCGTCATCTAAAACTGGAAAAATATCTGCAAGTTTAAGCTCATCCATTTTGCCACAATCTTATTAAAAATGCCTACAATCTGAGAGTGGTTACTGACCCATAAAATTGGATCATTAAAAGTCGAACTCCAAAAGTGCACTCAAAAATTCTAGACATGAATAAAAATTATTTTTAATAACATAATATTAATTGATAAACTTTTAATTAAAATTAAGTACATTTTGAGGTTTAAAAGCTTATAAATTAATAACGTAACAGTTTGGAACCTAAAACCAAATATATAATTATTAAATATCATCATTTGTAATCATTTTCAGTTTTAAATTATAGTATTAAATTTTAAGAGAAAAAGATCGATAAATCTTTCTAAATAACACTTCAACGTTTGCCTCTCTAATTGAAATATTTATTATTTATATCAAATGGCTGGCATTTTGATAGTTTCATTAGCCCTTTTGGTGACTTCAGGCTTCACAGAAAAGAAGAAATATCAAAGTGAACGAATTCGATAGCTGCAGCAGTAGTGTGTTTCAAGATGTTAAAGAGAGACCAAATGTAGGTAAAAGGTGAGGTGAGTACGGTAAAGAAGTCGAATATGACATACAGTGGGGTGATGGTAGTTAGAAGCCAGAAGTCATCTGCCAGTTGGTAGACTTTTTGCCCTATGAGTATACGTTGTCCAAGGTGCACCTTCTTATTGAGATATCAAAGCAGCATTATAAGGCCCATATTTTTAAGCGTTAAAATGGAATTTTGTTCACACGTTTAGGAGGAATCATTAGGGTTCAGTATTTGTTAAGAATTTTGTTAGCATCCACTTTAACTAGAGCGAACTTCAATCATTTAGATTTCTTTACTGTCATATTGGTTTTCATGAAAATTCTCGAATCAATAAATTGTCGTGTTGGTTTGAACCAAGTCTTAAGTTGACACTATAGGGGGTGAATTTTGGCTAGAAAATTTGTTAGACTTCAGTTCTGAAGCAATATGCAAATCGATATTATACTATCTGTGGGCCGTAATACTAACTAAAAAATTAAGCATATATCCACGTTGTCAAAATGAAAATTTTTAGAACAAAATTTGAAAAATAGACATTAATTAATGTTAGTTGAATTACGCAATGCTACGATTATCATTTTCCTAAATAATATTAGCAAGAAACCGTTTTTTGTTGATTCCATATATGGAATAAATTGTCTAAAATGGACCTTCATTCTCGAACCTTATAGAAACATAGGATTACATTTTCTTGCAGGTAATAGCATATGAAACTTGGAATATACACAGATGTTTTATCATTCATATACAAATGATCTTATCGATTTGCAATAAGATTCACACAATTATGTTGTTTATTCATAAATTAACCTTTTCATGTATTTTTTGGAATCTTTTCAATTTTTGTCAATTTGAAATTTAACGGCTCCGTTGAAGTAAAAAATAAAAACAACAGCTTTTGTTTGCTCAGTTGCTAATATTTGTCACGCATAATTACTGCATCAGCTCACTATGGATTCAGTGCTGTCAATTAAGATGTATTTTTTTACCAGCCTTAGGAGCCTAATAAAAACAAAATGTAATTTGCCGAGATTTGGTAGACAAATGTTGTCTCAATATAATGATTTCGTCTCTCAGGCATATTTTAAGGGTAAATTGTAGTATAGTGTTCAAGGTCTCCTCCTACAATTGCTTTGGGCAGTGGATGTGATCCGAATAGTGTAATGTTTGTTTTGTATGCGGTTCGGTCTGTTAATGGTAAAAGGCATGGAAATAATTTATAATTAAAATACTATTTCTACCCGCAATAGGTATAGTTTACATAAATACGACGTTCAGTTAAGAATGCAATAGATGAAACCAAATGTGAAGGCTGCAATAACATCAGCAAATATTTTCCCCAACATGCATACTGTTGCATTCATAACAGGTTTATAAATGGACGCTCAAACATTTCTGCAAATAAAATTTATTTTAGTAAATGTTTGGATGAAATTTGGTTAAATTAGCATATTCTTAATGACTGTTCGTGAGCCATCATAAAATGAACTAATCCATTAATCAAAACCCGGTATAGGATCGAATATATTATGATAAAATGTTATTATTATATCAAATGGCAGGCGTTTTGATAGTTATCA
>UZAE01013828.1:0-18848 GCA_900617975.1 Rodentolepis nana | reverse complement strand
AACCGGCAGTTGACTTCTGACTTCAAACTACCGTGGCCCAACTGCTTGTCATATTCGACCCCTTTCACAGTACTCGTCTTACCTTTTTCTCCGCCTTTGTGTCTGTCTGCCTCGCTCTTCTGTTCCCCACCCCTCGACTTTATTCTACTTTGATGAATCTTCCCTCTGTGAAGCCTGAAGTCAGCTAAGGGGCTAATGATAACTATCAAAACGCCTGCCATTTGAAACAAATAATATTAATACACTATGGCCTTAATAATTCATTTTGTAGAAAGCTCTCCTCATGTGATACCCTCTACTCTTTCTCCTTTGAGTCTATCATAACTAACTTGGGGAGATGGGGGGAGGGAGGAATCTATGCCGTAGAAATGTCATAGGCCTTAATTGAACTTGTCTTCAGCTTATTGAACTTCCAAGAGGAATGATAATGTTTAATCAAGAACCCGTTTGTTTATTACCTGCTACAATCCTTACAACTTGACGTGGGTTTGATATTTGAGAGTTGACCTTCGTCATCTAAGGTCACAGCACTTTAAAAGATCCCCATTTATGAAATATTGCCAATACATAACCAAAACGAGACCAGAGTCTTTTGTAGTTCCAACTTGGACCCAAAATTCTTCTCGGCTTCCTTCTCTCGGTCAGTTGATTTATATCCAAGCTTAGAGGCCTTCCAATACTATGAGCTTACTTTGCTACGGGTGACGTGAAATTGAAAGTTGGTGTATTACGACGCTTAAAAGGGGGGGGGGGTGAGGGGGTTGGAATTGCGGGAGTGTTTAGCTTCAAATGAAGTCGAATAGAGAGACTAACCATTTCATTTGCTTAATAACTACATTGGTCCAAATAATAGTTACTTTTGTTTGGAAATTCATTAAAACAAGAAAAAAAAGGAGATTCAATGGAGCTCAAAATCATTTAGTGCCCTTAGATGTGGTATTTCATCCTCACAAAGAAGCATAAAAAGCTACTGGTTAAAATTAAAACAAAAGGATTATTGATGAGACGTAACTTCCACACAAAATGCTGCCACTCAACTTTGTAATATTTTGACATGTATAAAAAGTTGGGAGAAAGGGTTCACCAATGGAATGGATACCTGGATTGCTCAAATTAAAGATTTGAGCACTTAGTGTCATCAATTACTCCGCAAGCCAAAGCGACAGTGATAAATGACTTCAATCTCACCGAGCAAACCCCTTGATTCGTTGCATAAATCAAGCTAAATTGAATGTCTGGGTAATCACTACTGAAACTAGACTAGCACTTAAACAGGTGATTTCAAATTTTAAACAACTTGGCTTTCCCTATCACCCCTGTTAATGTGCTGTTGGTTACCTTAAAATTCTACCTCATTAGAAGCATCTTATTTAATAGACATTTTTGTGCTAATATGAGCAGTATTTGGTTATCATTTTTAACAGAAATTCGCCTTCAGCAACTTGAAAGTGCCAATATTCTCGAATCAATGACTTAATGCTAAATTTACGGCTAAATTCGGCAAAAAATAGCATTATCACAATGAATTGATGCACTTAAACTCTATCCTTTCAAATCGCCACCTCAAGATGAATGACTTCGTGCCGATATTTGTGCAAGAATTGTATCAAAGTAATCGCGCATAAAGTTGATTCGAAATGATTTGTTAGAAGGTCCACTTTTAAAATGCCTTTTTTAAACTCATATTTACTTAAATAAACATACATTTAATTGGAGAGCAAAAATAAGAGATACTTGTTAAATTTTTGTACCATAGCTAAATAAAAGGTAATTTCAATTTTTGGTCATATTCGTGGAGCGATTGTATTGATTTTCCGAAATATTTGATCATCATATGTGTCCCAAGTTGTCACTTCAATTGCCAATATCACCATTTTTCATTTCTGATCATTAGAATAATAATTGAAATACTTATTTTGTCATTCGACTAATCATAACTTTAAGGGAATTATATTTGCGAAACATATTTTTCCTCAATTTTTCAAATATTACCATTTTTTATATCATGGTACTTTTGAGAACAAGTGAATTCAGATCGAATGTGTTTGACAAGTTGATAAAATATTAAGATAATGCCAACAAAACAGACAAAATTTTTGAAAATTTAAATGCAAAGACCAACAATCACCCACTCCATTTTAATAAAAATAATGATAATTTAAATCCTGTCCAACTTCATGTGAAACGAGTTTAGAATAAACATATTCTCATAAAAGCAGAGCGATTGTACATATTCATGAACTGTACTTGTTAAACTAACAAAACTTTTAGCTTTCGAATATGTTGCGGGTATTTTTGAAAGTATCAATTTGAATTTTCTTTCACTTTCCACCTTCTGACGACTGTGAGACGTTCTTCTTAGAGGATCGGAAAATAAGCTCCATTTGACTTTTACTGCATTGCCCATACTATGTAACGTAAAAGTATTTTGGGGGGTAAATTCAAACTAAGCGCACGTTGATTAGCGAAATGATTCAAAACGAGAAAAATTCGTTTTACTGTATTTGTAACACTAACGAAATAAAGTGAATTGAAAGACAGGGGTTTTTCTGGGTGATCTTTTCTATTTTAAAGGGCTTTCTGTTTTCTTAATCTCCCTTTTCCACGATGGTCTGTAGCTTATTAATAAGGCTTTATTCATTTAAACTCTTTTTACCAATTAAAAATCGGTTAATATTGAGAGCCACTTTTATCTTTGTTGAGGTAAATTCAGGCAACATTTTAGTTGAAATTAATCAAAGGCCTGCACAGTTTAAGTAAGGCTAGATGCTTCTCATGAATTGGTGGGATTGGGGGCCCTGGCGACTAGTCATATATACTACAAAAGTTTTATATACGTTCATCTAACTAGGTGAAGTGATGAATAAACGCCTTAATATATTATTATTATTTATTTATATCGAATGGCAGGCGTTTTGTTGGTTATCGTTAGCCATTTAGTTGACTTCGGGCTTCACAGAGGGGAAGGAACATCAAAGTGTAAAAAAGTCGAGAGGAGGGGAACAGAAGAGTGTTTCAAAGACGAAGGTAGAAAAGGTAGAAAAAAGGTGAGGTGAGTACTGTAAAAGTAGTCAAATATGACATACAGTGTGGTGATGGTAGTTTGAAGTCAGAAGTCAACTACCGATTTATAGACGTTTTAGCTGTATGAGTATACGTTGCCCAGGCAGCACCCCCCTTAATACATTATTATATCCACCTTTCTTTCCCAAATTAATAATATGATAGGAATCCTTTGTCGTTACTGCTACATGTCATGTCGCGATGATATCGCCCACCATTCATCTATTGCTCCTTTCATGTTTATTACATACATTTGATAATAAGAGCCTACTTATAACCCATGTGTTGAATCACCATACCATATGAACTACATCACACTGAATTATTTCTAAAACAAAACGAAAAATAGGATTTACTCAATAAATTTCAGTAGAATGCTGATATGAAGATACGTTGGTGTTCACTTGTTTCCAAAATCGGAGCCACGTAACGTATAACCTCTTTAGACAACGAAGAAAAGCGAGGTTAAACAAATAAAGTAGGTAATTTAAAAAATTAATTCGCAGACATTCGCATTAAAATATTTATTCCACGCATCCAAGAGGCTGTCTAAATGGAAAGATGTACTAATTTGCTGAATAGAACAATCTTTTTGAAATAAATTTCTATCGGCGCTATACTTTACAGTGAGTAATCATCATTAAAGAGGAAAAGACATACTCTAAATGGCTTTCAACGACCAACTCCCTGTACTCATAAATTGATGATATAATACTTCCAATAATATGATGATACAGTGGTCATCGCCAAGTCCAGACGCGTTCTCAGATTCTATCACCTCTGTCTAACATTTTATGGAAAATATTCTACAACTCTTCTTAGACAGATGAAATTTCGTTATCAGAAACTGAAATGGACATAAATGTAAATGAGATGATATTCTTTAATTCTAACGTAGAAACCGAAAAATAAGATTAATTAAATAAGTTTCTATGACAAAATTAGCATTTTAGCATTATTTCTTCTATCAATTAACGTTGAAATGCCAATCAGCCCTTAGTTAATTTATATAGACCAATATTAATTGCATTGAACTGTGCAAATTGCAAATTGAGCTAGGTAGGGTTTCGTTAAAACGATGGGAGTTTTTTAATTCTTGTGTCGGCTTTAAGATCGTAAAATTTGACAGTAAATGGAAGTGACGATCGTTATATTCCAAAAACAACTTTAATGAATATGAGCTTTCGGAACAATTCTCGACACTATCTGGCCATTGTAAACATAATTAGTAAATAGTTAAGCCAGAATTTATAATGCTTGATGAAATGACTTCTGAGTATATCTCGAAGAAAATTCATAGTTTTTAAATGTAAAAACTGTTTTCCCTAAAATATTCGTTAACGATTCACAGTAATTTCATAAGTACGCAATCATTTGGAGTAAATAGGTTTGATGAGGTTAAGATAGAGTTGACGCATTAATGGTTTTCATGGTTATTGGCAGGGGTTTTGATCAACATCATATAAATCTGGAATTACCATTAAGCACAACATTTTTTGTTTCACCCTTTAAAAAACAAAATTGCTTTCTCACGATGCTATTTCATGCTAAGACAATGCAAATGAGCTTTGCATGGTTCAAAAGAGTCTTAGCATGTCTTATTCTTGTACATAACTGCAAGAAGGTCAAAATTAAGCTGAAAATAAATTATTTAAAATAGCCGGTCAACCAGCTCTGAATGCCGAGGATATAACTTCATGCAGAAACTTAGGGATCAAGCAGAAAGTGGCTATTTGACCCGCGGGTCATTACGCAGTGAATGATCGCTCCACTTATTACCGCGTAACTGAAGCTTTTCGAATGCAATTGTAATCTGCACCCTTTTTGTTTATATCGTGCATCCGCGGATACCTTCCTATGACTCAAACCTGACAGTGTATTTTTTCAGGCTCTCCAAGTAGTGACAAAGTGAAGATGTCCTTATTTGATTAATAAAGCCCATTAGATCAACTGTATTATCCCTTGATTTCCTCTCTCTCCTCATCATCTGATTAAGTGTACTCTAGGCATAACAAGAGAGCAAAATATCATATTGGTAGAACCGGGGTGTGCGATAGACTTACCTCCACAAGGTGCACCCTGGGCAACGTATACTCATACGGCCAAAAAAGTCTATTAACTGGCAGTTGACTTCTCACTTCAAACTACCATGACCCCACTGTATGTCATATTCCACCACTTCCTCAGTACTCACCTCACCTTTTTTCTACCTTTTATATCTTCGTTTTTGAAACACTCTTCTTTCCCCCCCCCCCATCTCGACTTTTTTCACTTTGATGTTCCTTCTCCTCTGTGGAGCCAGAAGTCAACTAAAGGGCTAACGATAACTATCAAAACGCCTGCCATTTGATATTAATAACTTCAATGGACAACTTTACAAATTTAGCCTTTTTACAATAAATGAGACAAAAAATACCTTTAAAGATCAAATTCAACTGTGGTCACCACTTCGATCCATATTTGTCCTCTATGACCTGATATCAAAATACATTCAAGATGCCAAGAGAGTTTTCAATGGTTTAAAATTCAATTCAATTCAAATTTATTTATTTACTTGAGCGCTTTCATTGGAAACCGAAGTGCTTTTGGTAGTAAAGTACTTTTTCGAGGTAAATTTGCCCGCACTTCAACAAATTTGGACACAACTGTGCTTGATGTTTTGAAGTACATTATTATTGCGAAATTAACTTAAAAATACATTATTTTGTTAGGTTTTATTAATAATAATAATATTCAAGTATAACCAGAATAAATAATTTAAAAAAGGATTATATATATATATATATATATTTATGGATATGTATACGATTAATTAAGGTATTGCTCTATATTGCAAAAATGTGTAGGATAATTTGATTTACTTCCGTAATGTGCATGATCAAGTCATTTGCTCATTAGAATACAAAAGTTTAAACAAAGGGTTCTATTTATTTTATTGATTTTGTCAATTCAATATGTCTTTGCGTTTAACATGTAGCAGTGGCGCTTCTCCTCCCTCTAAGTTAGTACAACAACATTTTGTCGAACCTGTCTGGAGTGCGAAACTGCGAAACTAGACCGTGGCATTAAATTAATTGTTTTTGCTAGAAAATATTTTGTTGCAAGTAACCAATGATAATAATACGGAAACTGCATGAATAAACCTCAAGCAGCTTGCTCTGTTCAATTCCTTTAGCACAGAATCCATCTTCCCTACCCCCCTCCCCCCTCACTTAAAGTAGCATAGGCAACATTGAAACTAGCGAATTCACAGAACGCTCCAAGTGAAAAGCTTTTATTGCCTTCCTGGAACCAAACTACCGACTTGCTTAGTCATTAAATGCAATCCATAAACTCGATTGGTGACTGGCTGAGAGGCTTCTGCACGCACGGCCTCACTTTCCAGAATGTTCTTGCATACATGAGATTCCCTTAATCGGCCTTGATAGGATTGTGCCCTCCGTAGTTTAAACATTCAGATAACATAGTTTCTCCAATTAAAACTAACTCGTAGCTTAATACAAAAGATCCGCTCGATACAATTGACACCTTCTCAGTTAATCATACTATTAGTAATTAATTATTGCTTTTAAACTATTAAAAAGGTTCAATTTTAAGGAAAATTCAAATTTTAATAATTTATTTATTTCAAATGGCAGGCGTTTTGATATTTATCATTAGCCTTTAGCTGACTTCGGGCTTCACAGAGGGAAGGACATCAAAGTGTGAAAAATTCGAGAAAGGGAACAGAAGAGAGATTCTTGGATGCAAAAGAGACAAACAGACACAAATGCAGAGAAAAGGTAAGATAAGTACTGTGCAAGTGGTGGAATGTGACATACAGTGGGGTCATGGTAGTTTGAAGTNACTTCAAACTACCATGACCCCACTGTATGTCATATTCCACCACTTCCTCAGTACTCACCTCACCTTTTTTCTACCTTTTATATCTTCGTTTTTGAAACACTCTTCTTTCCCCCCCCCCCATCTCGACTTTTTTCACTTTGATGTTCCTTCTCCTCTGTGGAGCCAGAAGTCAACTAAAGGGCTAACGATAACTATCAAAACGCCTGCCATTTGATATAAATAAATAAATATTTAAAACCACATAGTTCTGATCCTACAAACAAGTGAGCGAAATATCATATTAGTAGAACCATACCTTCGAACAGCCCAACATCATGGAAGTATCACACTTGATAAAAGCGGACAATTGTGGAATTTAAAAAAGTGGCGAAGCATCTCACTACGAATAGTTGTTCGCACAAAGTGGGCACTAAATGAATGGCAACAAAGCCAAAGGCGATCATAACCACTGCACAATTCGCAGCTTAATATGAAAAATTGACTCAAGACATTGGCGGAGAAAATCCCCCTTCACTCCGCCTCGTTCCAGCAATTTTTTTGACTATTTCGAAGGTAGATAATTTAGTTCATAATAAATTTTTTGGTATATGATCTTTATTAAAAATATTTGCTTTACTAGAGTGTCAACCAATCGAAATTTCAGAAAGCTTTCCGGAATTTTAAAAAAAATGATTGCATGATCACAAATCTTAGAACTTAGCATTACAATCTGATGGTGAAAAAGAATCTTAAAAATTGAAGATAGTACTTGGAAAAGCTATTTCGTCATTCTACTGGAATTCAATGGGATTTCAAACAATTGCCTAATTCGTATCCTATGGCACTATTTTTGAATATAGTGTTCACATTACGATTAAGTTTAAAGCGAGTTTTTCCAATTAAAAGTAATTCCCAAAACTCCCCTTGTAAACCGATTTAAAAGCCTTAAAAATTTTGTGACAAAATTTTGATTATTTTCAATCTAAGTTAACCTTTACGTATAAATAGGTATTGCAAAAACCTAATGAACAATTTTTAGGCATTTATCATACTTTCGGTTACAACGGCATTTATTTGTCTGTGCGAACCTATGGCATACATCAATTTCCTTAATTTAACTAATTGTGTCATAATACATTAATATATTTAATAAAATTTTACTTAATAAATCACCTTAAACTCGAATAATTTTATAATGAGTTTGCATCAGGACATAGTGATTTAATGTATCACTTAGATATTTCACATTGAACGAAGATCTGCAACTACTTACATATTAATAAGTAAAGTGTGTAAATATAAAAATGTCAAAAATTTTAGATTTCAGAAGCACTTTTTCAAAGCTTGTGAAAAATAGAAATAAGAAAGCACCTCGACACTGTCCAACAAAATGCGAAGAGTTTAATGAGTTTTGGCTTGTTTTATACAAAGTTAAAATGATTTATAAACAATATATTTGACAAAGCGAATCTATTGTTTTAATCTAGCCTTGTTGTAGCCAGCAGGATTTAATAACTTTCCAGAAGCAAGATATAAGGATGCTTTGATGGACCAGTGCTGTGCTGTGGCGAATTGAGAGAAAAGGGAGAAGACTGTGAAAGGAATGGATAATTTGAAAGTTCTTGGAACAAAAGTTTAACTGATTTGACCTTGGCTATTAGTCATGCGGCCATCCCGTGGCCAATCAAAACGCGCGTCATGCTAACAAGAATCAATACCGTAACTAGGTAACGCAAAGCAAAAGGTTTCAATCGTCTGTAAGCACTTAACTTCTGGTGAAAACCAGCTATTCTGGGCTCACTCACAAGAAAGTGGTAATCTCATTTCCATTAGTGATCAGAATTAACACCTTTAATATGGGCGACAAATTATAAATTAAGTGATTCATTTAACTAAATGGTAATAAAGAATGACCACGTTTATTAATGCAAATAGAAATAATACCACGTATCATACGGATTCCATAATTGGGAGAATGTTCCAATTCCTTCTCTGTACTCGAGAAGACTTGGCCACTTAATTCACATAAAAGTCAGCTGAAGACAATTTGGCAGCAATAATATTAACAAATCACGAATTTCGCCAATAAAGTTCAATAATGTTTTGAGCTGATTAAAACTATCAGGTATGGGAGTGTGATAACCACGTGCCACGTGCTTTTGATGTTCGTCTTTTCTTTCAGTCATGAATTGAAATTATAATTGTCATAGGAACTGCATAAAGTGCAAGTATTAGTCAACGAAATCTGATAATTCACTCACAAACTATAATTAATGACTACTTAAGTTAACTCGGAATTGAGGTCAAAGCCCGCAAAATTTGGAATTGAAATAACGGACTCCCTTCCCTTACCGCCTTAAGCAAGTATATTCTTTTCGAGATTAGGCATCTCTCTCTCTCTCTCTCTCTGACTCTAATTTTATGCAAAAGGAAAACCGTATACAACAGCGGCTGAAACCACTTAGCGTTATATCGTGCAGATGATAAAAAGGAAGAGTTCAAAGAATTTTGACACTAAAGACATCTTGGCGAAGCGTATTAATTTAAATTAAATATGGGGTGTATGATAGACTTACCTCCACGGGTGCACCCTGAGCAACGTATATTCATAAGCCTAACAATAAGTCTATTAACTGACAGTTGACTTCTGACTTCAAACTACCATGACCCCACTGTATGTCATATTCCACCACTTCCAGAGTACTCATCTCACCTTTTCTCTGCCTTTGTGTTTGTCTGTCTCGGTTGCGCTATTCATCATCTGAATTACAGGGAAAATTTTGTTTTCTTGCAAAGAATAAGAAAAGAGATTGAGCATGTACAAAAGTTTCCTCTTTTGTTTCAATAGCAGCACAGTTTGAGTGACTAAATTTTAAACCTAACAGAGATAAAAAACAGTGGCCGATTAAGGTGAGGAATTCATCAATTAATACTAACATATCCGACTTAGTCAACAAATTGTGAAACCACCACATCAATTATCTCAAGTCATAAACTGGAGTCTCCGAACGCTCGAACCTTTCCAAACGCACTGAGTTGCTCATAAGAAAATTTATAATTCACTACTTTCATCATTCAAANCACTTCAAACAACCATCATCCCCACTGTATATCATATTCGACATCTTCCACAGTACTCGCCTCAGCTTTTTTCTACCTTTGTGCCTGTCTCTTTTTACATCTTTGAAACACTCTTCTGTTCCCCTCCCCCCTCTCGAATATTTTTCACTTTGATATTTCTTCTCCTTTGTAAAGCCTGAAATCAGCTAAAGGGCTAATGATAACTATCAAAACGCCTGCCATTTTATGTAAATGTTTTGAAATTAAATCGAATTAAATGGCTGCATGACAGGACTCCAACAAAAGAGGATTAAAGCTATTTTGCCTCGAGCAATTTGATTCCACACTGTTTATCGCCCATCATTCCTACCAGTACACGGGCGCATATCACTAGTGAGCACAACTGTTATTTTTGGTAAGTTATACAACAACCAAATAGTACGTAAGCATTGATAAAGTATTTGCTAATTTAATAAAGTGACCTGAATCCGAAGTGCTCAAGCCTAGCGGCAACCAGGAAGACTAATAGATCTAATACCGCCATAAATTTAAGTCCCTGGCATTACAATATCAAAGGGAAGGCCTACCGTACCAAATGGTGATAATATTCATAAAGGGCTTATCTATTATTCTCCGGATCCTTGGCCAAATCTAAACCCTTTCAGCGATCCACCATCACGAATAATTGACCTTTGGCCTGCATGTTAAATTAGCCCAAGTTCACTTAGCCCCGCTAGCATGGAGGGTCTGTTTATCTACAGTCATTTCTGCACAAGGTAATAGAGAAGATTAAAAGCCCCATGTCTAAGCTTAAACGAGGATTATGTAGAGATTTGAATTTTAAAAAGGACAAAAATAGGCACCAACACGATTGGTTACAGTTCTAAAAAAAGCGTTAATCCATGCACATATTTCAAGGACAGTTCACAACAAGGTTGTTTTAAACAAAGGGTGATGGATTTTACACATTGTTGCTTATTTAAATAAATCAGAAGGAGTGAGTGAATTATGAATATTCGAATTGTTGACCGCAAGTTAAAATAGAAACAGTAGATCGTCTACGTGCAATTGAAAAATGAAAATTTAATGTTTATTATTAATCACAAAGAAAATTGAACAATCCCCAAATGATATGTGACCAATTTTCCACTTGAAAGATTTGTAAAGATAAATTAACTAAAGCATCAAATAGAGTGATTGAATATGGATAAATAGCATACTATAAACTGCATAAGACCAGAATGTTTCGCCAAAATGTCTGAATTCATAAGGAATGCTGAATTGCGTTGACTAGTTAAGTAACCGATTCTAACAGTAAGGTGTACTTTTGGTACCTAAATGGTCTATAGCGTTATGACTGACTTAAAGTTTCTTCCTGGGCCCGTCAGGAAATTAATCCAATATGCCATGGACTTTAAAAAACCTCACTTTCCATAATTTCCAGGGAGTTGTATATAGGGAACCGCTGAAATATTCTATTCTGAGAAGGAGAGTGGTGAGAAATCATTTCATAGACTAGAAAGGTTTGGATAATATATTAACCCTAAACATAGTCCAAACCAAATACCGCCTATTGAAATATTTTGCGATTGTACCCTTCTTGGGTTGATAAGCGTATTTAGACATTCGGATAAAGGTAAGCTTCGTAGCAAACAGATCAAAAGCAGTAAACCATTCTTGAAATTATAAGTCTAACTCTTAAAAGCACACACAATGGAGGTGTTGGGAGATTGCAATACAATTGAAATGAAAAATTTGGCTCTATAGTTGGAAGAGTATCAGGTGTTACACTCCCCATTGTATCGAACACACCTTAAAAAGAAGTAGATGTACCAGGCAAAATCTACACACATTGTGCGTGAATTTCAAGGTCATAAGGGAAAGTCAGCCAACCAGATTAAAGGAAGATTGATTAAAAGAAGTGTTGGCAACTCTGATTGAAAGCAATTGTGCAAAAGTGCCGAAACATCAATGAAGAAAAGAGTTGGGCCAATTGTATTTTTGATCTGCACAATGTTGCTAAAGTTAAATAGCGAAACAGAAATCAGCGAAATTAGAACACTCGAGAAATGCGGCGTGCAGGTCTGGAAATATACTGAGAGATACAACGTAACAAATCTTAAGCGAAAGTGTATTTACAAATGAATTTATATGACCAAATGAAGTTGCCTCTGTAATTTCTAGGCCACGTATTATTATTAATGTACTTGTTGTGGCTAAGAAGAACTCGAAATAAAAGTGTCATGGATATAATAAATTTGAAAAATGAGTTAAAGCAACCCCGCATGTAATTGTGGTCTTCTTACATTTTTCGAAATTTATGCACTGGATAGTCTCATTTAAGTAAATTAACTTCCTAAACAAAACAGTGGTCCTACAATGGATTCCTGGTCACAGTGGTATTAAAGGCAATGAGACTGCTGACACACTTGCTAAGAAGGGGACAACGATTTTGCAATGCATGGACCGGCCGATGTCTTTTCACACAANTCTCTCTCTCTCTCTCTCTGACTCTAATTTTATGCAAAAGGAAAACCGTATACAACAGCGGCTGAAACCACTTAGCGTTATATCGTGCAGATGATAAAAAGGAAGAGTTCAAAGAATTTTGACACTAAAGACATCTTGGCGAAGCGTATTAATTTAAATTAAATATGGGGTGTATGATAGACTTACCTCCACGGGTGCACCCTGAGCAACGTATATTCATAAGCCTAACAATAAGTCTATTAACTGACAGTTGACTTCTGACTTCAAACTACCATGACCCCACTGTATGTCATATTCCACCACTTCCAGAGTACTCATCTCACCTTTTCTCTGCCTTTGTGTTTGTCTGTCTCGGTTGCGCTATTCATCATCTGAATTACAGGGAAAATTTTGTTTTCTTGCAAAGAATAAGAAAAGAGATTGAGCATGTACAAAAGTTTCCTCTTTTGTTTCAATAGCAGCACAGTTTGAGTGACTAAATTTTAAACCTAACAGAGATAAAAAACAGTGGCCGATTAAGGTGAGGAATTCATCAATTAATACTAACATATCCGACTTAGTCAACAAATTGTGAAACCACCACATCAATTATCTCAAGTCATAAACTGGAGTCTCCGAACGCTCGAACCTTTCCAAACGCACTGAGTTGCTCATAAGAAAATTTATAATTCACTACTTTCATCATTCAAATAAAGCGAACTGTTTTGTTTTATTATTAGCTCGTTCGATTCCCCTAATCCATCACTTGCTGGATTTGTCAACAAGCTTCGTTTTCAATTGCATAAATTTCAAAACAAAACTAGCCACAATAAGCATATTTAACTCTCTATAATTTTAGATAACATACATATAAATACCAGACATAATTTATTCCATGGTAAAAAAGGCCTTTTTAATTATGCTTAGCAAATAGAATATTCAGGCCGATTGAGAGACAATTCCTTATTTTAAGTTCCAATAATCAAATTAAATCTACTCACACAAAAGTTGTTTGAAAATCAATTTACAATAGAGCATAGGCCTATTAATTCCTAAATCGCTTTGAAATTATAATATGAATTGTAGTCTTGGGTTGTACATGTTTATGCTAGCACTCAAATTGTCGGTTTCTAGACAGTGTAGCCATATTCTCTCCATATTAAGTCATGCCAGAAAGTTATTGTCTATTAAATAACAACCTTGCGCTTTTGGAAGTAAAAACGAATTCATATGCCATCACCGAATATCTACGTTTAAAAAGCAATCCCCCTATTAGGCGATGGAATTCGAGGACAAGCATTTTCTTGCATTCACCAGACAATTTGTGGAGTTTCAATTTTTGAAGATTAACTACCCACTTGAAAATATTACCTCAACCCAGCATAAGAAGCATTATAAACTGAAAGCTTTAATACCAGTGCGCTTGCTAACGTACTTGCTAGGAAGGGGGCAACGATTTTGCAATGCATGGACCGGCCGATGTCTTTCCACACAATGAAGACCTTAATCAGAAGAGAATTCAAGACCTCAAGGTGCAACGAACTTAAAGCTCGAACAAAGGAGAAACAGTAGACAGTGGCACTCTCCGACATAGCCGACTGGCCAAGAATCGAAGCCGTTGCTGAGTTTAGACTACGTACCGGACACGATTGCCTGGCAAAACACTTTTACAGATTGGGAGTATACACTCACCCCACACGCCCCCTATGTAACCTACAGGAGGAAATGGAAAAGACCCACCTGATTCGGTGTCCAGACCTAAAGACAGGGACGGAAAGCCAAAGATACTGGGAAGCAAGAAGACAGCTAATGAACTACTATTAATTAACTGCTATATATGTACCCCCCCCCCCGCCCTTGGGGGAGGCCGAAATCAAAGTTCAAGAGCAAATGATAAATATCATAAAGCCTGCCATTTGAAATCAATAAAAAATGATGATTCAGAGGGATGTCAACTTTTGTGTGTTTGTTGACTTCTCACTTCAAACTACCATTACCCTACTGTGTGTCATGTTCGACTATTTCACAGTACTCACCTCACCTTTTCTCTGCCTTCGTGTCAGTCTGTCTGACTCTTTCTCATCTGTGAATCATTATTCTGTCCCCTCCCCCCTCCACCTCGACTTTTCGTCACTCTGATGTTCCTCCTCCTCTCTGTGAAGCCCGAAGTCAACAAAAGAGCTAAGGATTACTATCAAAACGCCTGCCATTTGAAATAAAACTGAATAAATGATTCTATCCAAGGTGATCTTGGTAAATAGGATTCATGGGATTAGGTTGATAAAACGCCAAGTTAGGCTAGTAATGAGGCAATTTGGTGACCGTCCTACTCGCTAATTGCATGAAAGAAAAAAACGACTTAGACCATAGAAATAAGATTAAAGTTATCTTCGAGATTGTTATTAGGTAATTATTCAAATGCCACAAGAATCGCCATATTTTACACTATAACTTTCATAAAAAAGGAAAACATTTGGTTTCACAATTTAAGGTTAGGATATAAGCAACTTTTCTCTCATTTCGAGCAATATTTTTACCATTTGGAAAAAATGCTAAAAGAAAGATACTTCGTTTAAACCATGTTAAAGTGCGCCAACACCGAAACATACCAGAATAAATTAATGCAAGCTTGAAATTTTACTGTTTGTCTTCATAGAATCTTCATTATAAACTAAATCAGTTGCCCTACAAGTTTGGGACAAATTCAACTAAATAATGAAGTTAGCCAATATGAAAATCATTACTCTTTTAATGGTTTTGACTAAAGATAGAATTGCATCTGATCCGGTGTCCAGCCTTAAAGACGACGACTGAAAGCCGGAGTTACTGGGAAGCAAGAAGACAGCTAATGAACTGCTATATATGTACGTCACAGTTTAAGGGCTAATGATAAATATCATAAAGCCTGATATTTTAAAAAAAAATATAAAAGGAAATTTCACTAATTTAATAAAATTTTTTAATATGCGCTAAAAAGGTTTTCATTATTTTGAGTCTCTTTAATAATACATCTCGAGGTGTGCTATGGACTTATTTATTTACGTTTGTTTTATCTCTATGGCATTGAGGTTGGTTGACGCATTTCGAGAGTCTGACCGCACCAGGATATTTAGCCATAGAAATTAATGAGGATAAATCGAGGCTCATTCGTGTAGTAAACCAATACGCTCTTTAATACATCTTTTAACATCGAAGTATTTGGAGATTCCAATAGGAAGTTACTTTAATATCGCTTAGGATATGTCATCAACCTTAGCTATTTTAAACATCACCTTGAGCACAATGAAACTGCTTATCTGTTACCGTTTCGAGGCTGATAAGGTCATAATAATTAGTGAGCACACAGAATTTGCCATCTCGGATTATTTTAAAGTGGAGAAAGAAAGAGTCTTTCATTTCTCAAAAAATGGATGATTTCGTAATTCTTCAAAAAATGCTTGAGAAAAAATCAGCAAGACTCTATGTTTTTTTAAGAGAAAAAAATTGCTTAAAATGGATTTCTATTATACTGCTAACAGGGGTGTGCGATAGACTTACCTCCACGTGGAGCACCCTGGGGAACGTATACTCATACGGCAAAAAAGTCTAACACCCTGGGCAACGTATACTCATGCGACAAAAAAGTCTACACCCTGGGCAACGTATACTCATACGGTAAAAAAGTCTATCAACCGGGAGTTGACTTTTCACTTCAAACTACCATCACTCCACTGTTTGTCATATTCCACAACTTTCACAGTACTCACCACACATTTTCTCTATCTTTGTGTCTGTCTCTTTTACATCTTCGATTCATTATTCNAATTCTTCAAAAAATGCTTGAGAAAAAATCAGCAAGACTCTATGTTTTTTTAAGAGAAAAAAATTGCTTAAAATGGATTTCTATTATACTGCTAACAGGGGTGTGCGATAGACTTACCTCCACGTGGAGCACCCTGGGCAACGTATACTCATACGGTAAAAAAGTCTATCAACCGGGAGTTGACTTTTCACTTCAAACTACCATCACTCCACTGTTTGTCATATTCCACAACTTTCACAGTACTCACCACACATTTTCTCTATCTTTGTGTCTGTCTCTTTTACATCTTTGAAACACTCTTCTGTTCCCCCCCCCCCTCGACTTTTTTCACTTTGATGTTCCTTCCCCTCTGTGAAGCCTGAAGTCAACAAAAGAGCTAATGATGACTACCAAAATGCCTGCCATTTGATATAAATAAAATATTGCTAACACGTCTATTAGCATTGTTTCACATACGTCTACTAACACCTGTTCGCTACCTTCTGTTCATGCGTTATATCCTGTGCCACTTACTACTGATGCCCCTATTAAGCCTGCCAATGGCATCATAAAATTTTGTCCATCAGCCAGAAATCGTGTAAAGATAACAGACCTCATGGAAGCTAAGAAAGCCTCCATGCATCAAATCGTTCCATCTTCTTTTGTTTCCTATCGGCCAATTCATATATATGCCGTGTAGAGAGATGCGCTGTAGGCTATTTTACTCCAGTCTTCATTAGGGCTCATTAAAAAACCACTGAGAAGAAGTCCAGAAAAATCTTCTGTCAATGTTACTACATTCGGGCTAAACCCAAATCTCTTTTGTCACTCTAAACGATTGGCACTAGCGGATGATGTTACTCGGCTTCTCACCACAATGTTTTAAATCTCTTCCAGGTCAAGATCTCAACGTAGCTGAGACCTCTAGGGGGGGGGGGCACTATGGACACATAACTACGTCATATAGAGAAGTATTTATAAGCTTCCAGCAGCAGTGCGTCGTATTGGCCCGATCACACAATTGTATTTGAATAAGGAATATATTTTTGAAGAAACCTTTATATGAGCATTGCCATTTTGAAAGAAAAGTAAAAACGTCCATAAGTAAATAGTAATCCTACTCAAAGATTTTAAGGGATTGCAAATATAAAAATAGAGCAAAAAGGCTCCATTTATAAAAGGTGTGGATTTGCTACATTTGAGGAACACACCCGAGGGGGTGGGGGGTGAGTATGAGTGGAAACCCCCCATACACATTTTCCGAGCAAAATATTTTTTTTCTCACTCTAAAACTCATGACTGACTGTGTACTTAGCATTAATACTGCTCTATTCTTAAAGAACATCATATGAGATCATTCTGTCTTCTCCACAACAAGAAAAAAACAAAGCGAATCGAGGTGGCAAGATTGATCATGAAAAGGAACTGATGACAGTTGAGGAAAGCGCTTATTGCAAGTCAGGCAGCAAATCACGAAATTTAAATTGCTTTTCCAAGTGAACGGTCCAAGTATTAGAAAAAAAAACTGATTCAACTCGAAATTCAAAAATCATATGATATAAGATTTCTTGATATCTCCATGTTCTTTGTTTTTATCAATTTTTCACTTTTGAATTTGTGAACATTCGGTAAAACATTTTTACCACTTGCTTCTGCAGACAAAAATTGTTGTTGCTTCCATTCTAAATTATCATGGAAAAAAATATTCTTTAAGCTGTCTTACTAAAAATAGTTGAAATTATACCCAGATGATTATCGTAGTCTAAGGCAGCAGGAGACAGTATTTTTGTTGGTTCCAACCACATTCAATTAGATTAAATTACAACCCCCATTTTTTGTGATGAAATAAAAATTTGAGCAGTGTCTTACAGTTGAAGAATCCCAGATTTCATTTAAACAAGCAGGTATTCCCAAAAAAACTGCAAAGGGAAATTTATCCATCCCGCTAGATTTTAGTAGTAGTTGACATTCAAATTGGGAAATTGTATTTTGTATTTTTTTATATACGCCCACTGGGGTGCGTGATAGACTTACCTCCACGTGGTGCACCCTGGGCAACGTATGCTCATTCGGCAAAAAAGTCTATTAATCGGCAGTTGACTTCTGACTTCAAACTACCCTCACCCCATTGTATGTCATATTCGACTACTTCCACAGTACTCACCTCACCTTTTTTACCTTTGTGTTTATCTCTTTTACATATTTGAAACTCTCTTCTGTCCCCCCTCTCCCTCTCGACTTGTTTCACTTTGATGTTCCTCCTCCTCTGTGAAGCCTGAAGTCAACTAAAGGGCTAATGATAACTATCAAAACGCCTGCCATTTGATATAAATAAATAAACTATTTAATAACAGCAAACTGGTACTACCATTATCACTAGAGTTTACCATGAGCAAGTCTCTCTGGAATAAAAATTTTAACTAGCAGTATTTAAATGACTTTGGCCATTTGATTGGGTGACTATATTTCAAGACTGTATTAGCCACCCCCTAAGGAAGACTTTTTATCGAACTAGATAAGAGACCGCGTGGCTTTTGAAATGTAGTGTGTATGGCAATAATTGCTTTAAATGGGGGCATTTTTTGCCCTTCTCCCAACTGTCATGTTTGATTATGGTGTTTATATACCTGCTCACTCATCTTGATATTTT
>UZAE01013827.1:0-18848 GCA_900617975.1 Rodentolepis nana | reverse complement strand
CATAATTCGTTTGAACTTTAATAGCTACATATTTCTGAGCAGTATTCTATAGCAGGATTTCTATTTGATCATTGATGAAGTGTCCCACATATGATGGCATTATAAAGTACGATTGCGAATTGGAATTTTTAAAATGGCGTTTCATTCTAAGGAAATATCGGTATAAACTAAGACTTTAAAACCGTTGAATAGTAACGAACAACCTGTATTTAAGGAAAATAGATGTTTTTGTAAAACCACTCTTTCTACAAAATCTCGTTACTTATTGGCGCGAGACCGTAATAATAGCAATAACTGTGACAAGACTTACTAGAACCAATTTTACGTTGTGTTATTATTTATGTTTGTAAATTTCTTAATGCATAATGTGAAATATTTAATTGGTCAATTTCAATTAAATGACCGTAATCATGATATAATGTCATGGGCATGTAATTTGAAATTATCTTACCCAAGCAGCTCGAAGGGAACACTAAGAAGTATAAATGGATAAGAATTAAAATAGCAGGTAGGCCAGTAATTAATAAGTAGCAAGACAAGTATCATCCAGCTAAAAATCGTTCAGAATAAGGAGAACTAAAAACTATTAATTATAATAAGGGAAGCATTGATAAACCATCATATGGGGAGTGCGATAGACTTACCTCCACTTGGTGCACCGTGGGCAACGTATACTCATACAGTAAAAATGTCTATCAATCGGTAGTTGACTTTTCACTTCAAACTGCCTTGACCCAACTCTATGTCATATTCCACCACCTTCACAGTACTCGCCTTACCCTACTCTCGACCTTTGTGCTGTCTCTTTTACATCTTTGAAGCAATCTTCTGTACCCTTTGTGGAACCTGAAGTCAACTAAAGGGCTAATGATAACTATCAAAAAGCCTGCTATTTGAAGTAAATAAATAAGCCATCAAATGCCCTCAATAAATTAGAATAATTTATGGTTAAACATTGTATACTAATAATTATACCTATAAATTAATATACTTGAGTATTATAACTCAGTGTATTAATAAGAAAATAATTTGTACAGAAACCTTATAATATTACTATTAAAATTAAGTAGAAATTAATTCTATAGTACTTGAACGTTCTTCAACTCGATTTTACATGACTAAACCAACAATTATCTAGACAGTTGAAGGAATTATTAGTTCAATAAAAATCATATATCTATCATGCGGGCTATGTGATAAACACAATGGTAATAATACTACATTATAATTTTTTAATGAATTTTAACAATTTAAAAGTCGACTTATGTGTAGAAAGAATCTTAATAAAATCACTAAAATAAAATAAAAAATAGTAGGTCTTAGCAACTGCGTACCTTGCATTTAGGCTATCAAAATAACTTCAATAAAAACCTTTGATAGCCAAAACACTTGGCATACAAATAAATACTGACTATTAATCAAAAAATCTCATTGACAACTTACAATGTAACCACTAGAATTGTCAAAAGTTGGTACTCGAAAAAAATAATAAAAGAGAAACTCATAAAGCTAATAGCATAGGAGGTTAAAACGTACCACTCACGCTTTATAGATAATGGCGTATTCATTGCGTCTGCCCTTATACATGCTTTAATATCAAATAATGCCTCAAGGCTACTGAATAATATCATAAATACTAGAAATAAAAATTGTACATCTCCTAAGATCCTTTATTCCAAAATATGAATGAAGTCAGAGAAAGAAGAATTAGAAATGAGAATATTATTATTATTACCTCTCTTATGTAAATAAAATAGATGTACAATCGAAAAGCCTAATATTGCAAATCCCAAAGAGATATGAGCGGATAATATATGGATCAAAGTTGTACTAAAAGAGAGAACCCACTAACTATCAACTCACCGCCAATGGACAGAGAAAGTGAAACGGGTTAGCTGCTTTATGGCACCTCAGTGCAGCCAGCCTTCACGACTCCTCGTCGTTTGTAATGGTATTGGTGAATTGGATCCTCCTTCCAATTGTTCCCGAATAATTATAATTAATGTCATATCTGATTGCAACGCTATGTCCATTTTGAACTTTACAAAAGAAGACTAATTATCTCAATTTCAAAAGAAATACCAAATGAAACCAAGTAGCTCCTCATAGTGTCAATGGACTGTCAGATTAATAGGGAATAATTGACTTAAAAAGTCATGTGGAATCACATGCTCCTTGGACAAGCGAACGTGTATGAGAAGAGAAGAAAAGGAAGAGTAAGGAGCAGCACCCCGTGGGGGGGGGGTGAAGGAGTAAATTTCGAATTGTGAGGACCAGGTGAAATAGGCTACTACTATCAACTGACCGATGTCGGCTTCTTTGGTTGTTGGCAGTTAGAATAAGGGTATTAGGCAGTGGACTGAGGGGCACTGCGACCACACACCCATTGCATTTTATCTCTCATTCGTTATAAGTCTCAATGTGATTTTTCACCGGTTCAACTTATTCAAATTCAAGCACTTTATGTGCCAATTGTAGTTTATTCAGCTGACTTATAGTTGGGGAATTTCAATCTCCTTAAGATGTATGCAAACATAATTACTATATGCATTGGACAAGGATCGAGTTATAAGAGGAACTATTTGCAGTAGCCAATGTGAATATCTAACCGCAGAGGTATAGAGAAAGATTGAGAAGAAAACGTGGTACTCTTCATGTACTTCTGCATTAGTACTTTTGGAGACTAGGCGTTCGTAGACAAAATTGTCCCATTAATGAACTAAATTAGTTGATAGGCTTAATATATTACGATTTATTTGTGAAAAATATTTACATACAAGTATGACTTTCAAATGCTTTAATATTAAATTGATAGGTCATAAGCCCGAGTATTGACTCTCCGAAGCTTCAGGTGAAGATGATCTCCTCCAAATTTAACTATTTTGACAGCTTGCGTGTAGGTCAGGGTTTCTGTCGGAACACCATTTATTTCTAGAACCTTGTCTCCAACCTAAAAGCGAAAAGGAAATAGTGTTTAAAGGAAGGTTGAAATTGCGGAAGTGGAGAAGTACTCAGGAAGTATGTTGTTACATAAAGCACAAAATGCTTTGAATTTGATCAAAAAGACCTCTTGAAAATCTAGACCACCATTGGAGGTAACGACAACAACAGCAGCAGCAGCAGCAGAAAAGATGCATTGGCAAGAATTACCTGAAGGCGAGAAGGAACGTGGACGAGGCCATGTAGCAGTATCATTCAGGTCTGGATATGCTGATTCGGTGACCAAAACCTCTGATTCAAATGCTCAAAAGACTCCAAGGCATACTCTATTGATCTCAAAGTTCATGCTTAATAAGAACACGAACACTTTGTGATAGGAAAAGTAAGATTTGATGACTGGTAATAAATAGAAAGAACTGGGTCCTATTCTATCATCCAATCGGGATCTTTTTTCGATAGGGAGTCCCTTCTTTTCTCTTCCAAGGCAAGTTTTTCAATTGGCCTTTTAAGATAAAAACCCATGTGTTCTACATCATAAACATTGCTGCTTTGGGCATGCCAAGCAGGAAGTTAACCATTATGGAGGACAACTTGAATTCGTTTCTATGGTGCATTTAACACAACCACATTCTGGATAAGTTGGCAGTGGTTTCATTGAAGTGTCAGAACTTTCTTTGTTATTGGCTTTCGACGTTGACTCACTTGCTTATTCCTACTATTCCGCTTGAGACACCGAATTTCTTGGTCGTGATATCAGTGAAAGTGGAAATCATGGTGTTGATACGACATATGTTTGGCAGCTAACAACTCTCAATCAAGAAATGTTGAATTACTTTGAACGTCTGATCACTTGGAGATGATTACCTGGAGCCTATACGTTATGTCAATTGAAGTTAATTGTCATTCAGAGTAACGGCTGCAGATATGTAAGCTTATTTTGGGAATATTTTGTATTTTGAGATGCTGGAAGTCCTATATTAGCCGTGTTGAATTTTTGAAACCTTCGCATTAAATAAATAAAATGGTAAAATGAGGTCTTTTTTATCAACGTAGACAAGAGTAATGTTCAAATATATATAGAAGTGTTTACAGCTGTGTGCAATTCTCCTATTTGCTTCCTCACAATTACTGTTCCCCCCCCCCCTCCCCTCCCCACAAAAGAACCGAAATCGGTCATCTCTCTCCCGAATGAATTTTATGCTTAAAGAGATATCACACCAACAAATGTTGATAATTGATCATAATTAACGCACTAACATCTGTTATCTACAAATGATAAATATACAAATTTTGCAAAGTTAATGACAACTTCCACCAAAGCATTAGACTTTCAAATATTGTATAGCAGATCATAATTTAAGGAAAAAAAGCATAATAAGCTGTTTCTTTTAATTAAACGCTTTGATTTTTATTTGTGGTACCAGTAACGGAATAAGTGTATGGTTCGATGCCAATTACAGCGAAATGTGGATAAATTAACAATATTGTGATGGTATGTGACTATGGGGATTCTTGTAAGATAATTCCCATAAGGCATGTCTAGACTAATAGCCCAATTGTCTCGTTAAACTGCCAGTCCATTATGTGCAACTGTTGAGGCAGTTATCTCCCGTCTATTAAGTTATTGTGCCTATAATGTGTGAACTAAGCTGGGTCTAATAATGAAAGGCTCTAATACTGAATCATTCCCAATTAAATTCATATCATTCCAAAATTAGAGGATTCATGACATGAAGAATGCCTGGACAAAAAATATTTTGGCACTTGAAATACAAGATCATCAACGGTACCCGTAGGATTCCCGTTGTTTGAACATTTGGGCTAAGTTGAGGCGAATTTAAATGGGCCAAAATCTCCCTTCTGGAAATGCCTTCCAAGTTATACAACTGGTCATGATGCCTAATTTTCCTAAACACTTTTCTCGCATTCTGGCCAGACATTTAATTTAATTTGTCAAATTGACTTAACGTTACCATTTCTAAGCCGATTGCAAGAAGTCATTTTCCTCTCCATTGACTTGCTTCAAAATCCAACTTTCTATCCCCCATTTCAAAACACTAACTTTCATTATCACTATCAAAGAACACCTATAGGGATATCGATGTATATCATGACGATCAGTATTCTTCTTCGAAATAGTTGACAGTAGATGAGTGCAGGTCCTGTCTAGACAAATTAGTTCGTCGATGCTGCTGCATTTAAATCGCTCGTGATTTTTGGTCATTTCGGCTAAATAAATAGTCTAGAGGGCTTTGCATTCACTGCTAAAATAATGGCAGTTGTCAGTCCCCGGTTGTCAAACTGGTAAAACATGACTCAAACCACTGTGACTCACTGGTGTTGAGAACAAACTGATATGTTTTGGGGTAGCGAATACAAAAATCGAAAAATGCACATCCCTAGAGAACTGTGTAACATTTGCAAGTTTTTTGACAATGATTAGATGGCACAGGTTGTAATGTGATTGCAACGGAAGTTTTTCTCAGTAAGCGAGATTTCGGAGTAACTTTTTGAATTTTATTTCGCAACCTATAAGTGCCAGAAGCAACTTATTCATATGACTTGATTTTTTTTATTTCTAATAAATTCCACAAAGTTCAAAAGTGGATGTGATGGGAGGATGTGTAATATGGACGATTTTATCGCGACCAAAATTGAAATTTTCATCACTGAAGTATGAATAACCCAGTTTTGTGAGTGATTGAATCTAACATCCGCATTCGATAACTTCGGAGCCACAGAATCGATAATCCTCAACGCAATTTTAGATAACAATATAACTAATTAGATAAATAAAACCATTGAATGGTAAAATGTATCTTTATAAAATCTTTAATCGATGCAGGAAAACTCTCGAGGAATATTCTCTTTCAATGAAATAAATAATTTTTGCTAAATAAGTAGTACTAACCAATTAATAACTAAATTATGGTAAGTTTACCAATATAATTCGCGCTTTGGTAGTGTTTAGCCATAGTTTTTAAATTTCGCTGAGAGTGAGTCAAATTTCAAGTCTTTGTACACCCTTGAAATCGAACCGATATCTGCTATCCAATTGCTGAGCTATATTTAACCTAAATTCCTTCCACTTTAATTCCTAATAAGTGAAAATTAGAGCCATCTCCCATCATCGTTAATCTAGTTCGATACAATTAAATTCGTGTTAAAAACGGTACCCCACCTGCATTTTGCGGTCGTTGTAAGCTGGGCTTCCCTTTTCAATTCGAAGGATAACCATGGATCCCTTCTGCAGCTCTGGATTCATTCGAACAGAAAATCCAAACCCTCGACTATCTGATAATAGTTCGACGTTGTAGCTCTCTGCCTCCTTAAGTTTGCACCCAACCGGTGTCGACTAGAAATATTGGAAGTCAATTAAGTTAGCGGCTTTTAATGATCGAATTGAAGGGGTGTGCGATAGACTTACCTCCACGTAGTGCACCCTGGGCAACGTATACTTATACGCCAAAAGTCTATAAACTGGCAGTTGACTTCTGACTTCAAACTACCATCACCCCACTGTATGTCATTTTTGACATCTACCACAGTACTCACCTCACCTTTTTTATACATTTTCTACTTTCGTCTATGATACATTCTTCTGTCCCCCCCCCCCTTTCTCGACTTTTTTTCCACTTCGAAGTTCTATCCCCTCTGTGAAGTCTGAAGTCAACTAAAGGGCTAATGATAGCCATCAAACGCCTGGCATTTAATATAAATAAATGATCGAATTGATAACTTACTCATTCTTAGACGAGCGGCGTTTTAAAATCCTAAATTATCTCCAATATCGATTTCGAAGGGAGCGGACTGATCTTTCGATTTAATATAGTATGCGTAATTTCTTAAATAAGTGAAAGCTGTCGTAATTCCAATTCATTTGCCTTTTTATGTTTCTAAATACACATAATTAAAGATCAGTGCACGCGATTGATACCGACCAATTAGAGGGTGTATATGAAATGTGACTGGTTGCCAATAAAGATGATTAATATATTGAAAGATCGGATTCCTGATCTTATCCCCAATAGATCTAAATGGCCCAAGGCGTTTGGTCACAAAACTCTTGAGAAGAGAGGCACAGGAGGCGTTAGTTAAACTCAGTAAAATCATTTAAAAGCCTACTTTTCTTCTGCTAATAAATAAATTTTTTAATGCCATTTATTATACTATTTAGGGGTGCGCGATAGACTTAACTCCACGTGGCGCAGACTGTGCAACGTGTATTCAAGTGGCAAAAACGTCTATAAAGGGGTAGTTGACTTCAAACTACAATGACCCAACTGAAGGTCTTATTCGACGACTTCCACAGTACTCTCATTACCTTTTTCTCTACCTTTTTGTCTATCTCTTTTACATCTGTGAACCACTCTTCTGTTCCTCCCCCCTCCTCCCCTCATCCACTATTTATGACATTGATGCTCCTCCCATCTGTGAAGTCCGAAGTCAATTAAAGGGCTAATGATAACTATCACAAAGCCTGCCATTTGATATTCAATCCGTGTGCATGATACGATATTTTACTCAGACATTTTCCCAAGTGATTATCAGATAATGAAGTTAAAGGATTAACTTACAGATCTGGAATTCCAAGATGAATCAATCGATTCAGGAACTGTTTCAAGTAGGGATGTTTGCTGAAGCTTTTTGCGTTCACTCGATCTACTACTGGACCGTAGGAAAGCCGGTGTTCGAGTGTTGTTTTCTAAAACTAATTTGGGAAAGTATTTGTGATAATTTCTTTACACCCATAACAAAATAAGAAGCACTTTTCACTAGTAATCACGGGAATTAAATATTAGAGTAACAAGTCATGAAATACCAATTATATATATATATATATTAAATTTTGATCCTATTTCAGACTCACGCATCGATTCGCTTTTTTCCCTTAAATAATGCTTTGTGCAAAAACAAAATTTATCTTAACTAAAACAATTAATTCATTATCAGTTTATGTTTCCACATTTGTATTTAAATTCTTTAAACAGTTGTACACTAAAACCGAATAACCTAATTTTTCAAATTTATATCACAGAATGATATTTTTGATATTTTGAATATTTGAAACTTGGCTAACTCAAAATTCAGGCGTTAAATTTCTGATGGAGTATTAAATGACGGATGATAAGGTAGCTTGAATGACATGAATTAGAAGTACCTGGAATTCTAAAAGTGTTTGACGGTTCCTGTCTTTCCATTGTGAGTTCTAAGCGACGATGCTGAGTGCAGAGTTGTTCCACAATATCAGAGTGAGATATTTTGGCTAGTGAATGTCCATTTATTTCAGTGATCTTGTCTCCAACTTGAATACGCCTACTTCTGGCAGCAGGACCACCTGGGATAATAGCTCCTAGTAAATGAAAAATAATTGTTAATGAAATAAATTTAATTACGCCACCACTATAAATGTTCTTCATTCATTGTTAGGCATTAATTTTATTCTCCAATTGGTCTTTTGTCTTAGCGATTCAAAAATTAGTAGAAATCGGTTTGAAATGGGAGTGCCGTTCTGAATGGAAGTGGGGTATTGTAGGGAAAAAAGGCTTATGGTAAGGAAAAAACTATTTTGTTTTTTGAATATTTTGGCAGTGTCAACTCTACTTTAAGATTAAGCAAACTGTCGGAGACAATAGAACTACTTTTTTCTCGACAACAGAAAACTGCCAGAAATTGGTAGGCGAATTTAGAAAACACCTTGGTTTGGGTTTGGGGAAATGAAGTTCCACGAGGAGGAGGGTTTGGATTTTAATGAAAAAATGTTCCATTTGATGAGAGCCTTTCATCTTTTTGAATACAATTTGAAAATGAAAAATTCCATGTTTTTGCCATACAAAAAGAGAGTACTGAATGCCGGTTTTTCGCACTATTAAATAATTTATCGAATTTCTTGCTTAAAGATCTACTTGTTAAATGCCACACATCCATTAGGAAATGAAATTGTTTCTCACCCTTTAGATTGTGATTCGGTGTATTAATTGAGCATCGTCTTTAGGTGAACAAACATTTATTAAGAACCAAGGTTTGAGAACGTATTTTGTACTGCCAAATTTGCTGAGTTCAATTCAAAATGTTTATCTTAGCTATGAGTGGTTGATAACAATATTTTTTCACACATTTACATCCATTTTGTAATTACTTTTAGTATATCCCATTCTTTGGAACATTTTAGAACAATTGACTCGTTGTGCAAATAATGTGTCAGATTTGCCTAAATTGTAAGTACCGAAATTTCTATTAATCTTGTGCGAATTGAGGTGATTAGAACTGTACAATTTCACTCATTTTGTATAAAGTGAATTTTCTGCTGTTTCATTCGTATGTGACCATCTAGTTTTTCTTGGATCATTTTGAATAAATAAAAGATTGCATTGAATTTTTAAAGGCCAACTGATTGGTCAGCACTGAAAATCGTGCTCCAGCTACGTCGCCTACAACATGTTGCTCGTCGACTATTCGTGATTGCTTTTCCGCCTTACTCTCAAAGAGTAAGGATTTGTAGTCCACGCCTTCTACACCAGGACACCAAGGCCAGCCATGTTTTCTGAATATTCCTCACTTTCGATTTTAATGACTGTAATCAATTTGCCTTTAACACCATCGTCTCTAATTGTCCTCTTTTATCATCCACTAAATTCAGCCATAGTAGAATCTGAACCAGTATACACGTCGAAATATTCCAATGAAAACCAAATTCATATGGCACTTTTCAAGCCATTTACCGTCCAAATTAGTTAAGCAATTAGTTACCACGCTTGTGAAGCCGTCCAAGTTGTCAAAGGCAGGCGTTTTAAAATGAAACCCCGCGTTTGTCGACATAAAGAGTGAAGTAGAAAAAAAGTTTCCTTTAGTAATAATTTGACAAATGACTTTTTGGTTCGCCCCAAAGGCGGTTAATTTTTCACTAGCTTCAATTCTCCGGCTGTTATTCTATCCGCGCAATGACCATTTCTCCGAGCAAGCGTCTAGTGAAAATGAAACCCACTCCCATAATAGCTAAAAATAGCAATTGATTAAAATGAGCTTCGAATGTTTGCATCGCCAAAAAAAAAGCTACTCAATCCTTTATAATTAAATTATTGATGAGAGGCCAATTTAGTTATTTGTTTCCTTCTATTCGAGTCTGCCTTCTCCCCTCTTCCTTTTGTCTTTGCTCGTCACTCCATTATCAATGTCATTCAAAAAGAGCTGATCACCGTCAACGGCAAATCCCGAAGTTAACTTGCAATTAGCATCCATTTGGCCTCAAGCATAATTCCAAGCTATGTATGTTAAATTAAATTTCTATTTACTACAATATATCATATTAAAAATTATGATTGGCAATATATTTGCAAGTCGATCGTGTTCGCGTTAATAGCGATTAATTTTAGGCATTCTCTGGAAATACAGAGTCACCGGTTCAAAAATATTGATTTCTATTTTTGAATAATGCAAATTGTTCTGAATTATGGTATTTAAATAATACTAAAAGTCATATTATCAACTGTGTGCATTGGTATCAATGGTTTACAGTAAAAGCACCTTATTTCATGTACTAATAAGTTGTGTTGGCAACAAGACAATAAGCAGATATTTTGGGAAATGTAAAAATTTTTACCATGTGTTAAATTATATTCCAATAGATTCGGGCATTTCGAATTAGTGAACTTAAAATTAACTTGCTTGAATAGCAAAAATGGAATTTTACTTATTTATATTTTCAATCTGGGGTGTGCGATAGACTTACCTCCACGTGGTGCGCCCTGGGCAACGTATACTCATACGGCAAAAAAAGTCTATTAATCGGCAGTTGACTTCTGACTTCAAACTACCAAGACCGTACCGCATTTCATATTCGACTAATTCCACAGTACCCATCTTTTTTCTACCTTTGTGTCTGTCTGTCTCTTTTACGCCTGTGAATCATTATTCTGTCCCCCCTCTCGACTTTTTGCCACTTTGGTGTTCTTCATCCTTTCTGTGAAGCACGAAGTCAACTAAAGGGCTAATGATNCTTCAGAACTATCAAGCTAAAGCTAACAAATAGTACATAATAATAAAAGACTCAGCTTATGCGAAGATTAATCACGAAGATTTCTTGAGCTTGAAGATTAATAATTAATATCAAATGGCAGGCGTCTTGATGGTTATCATTGGCCCTTTAGTTGATTTCAAACTTCACAGAGGGGAAGGAACATCAAATTGAAAAGAAGTCGAGAGGGGGGAATAGAAGAGTGTTGCAAAGATGTAAGAGACAAACACAAAGGTAGAACAAAGGTGAGGCGAGAACTGTGAAAATAGTCGAATATGGCATAGAGTGAGGTGATGGTAGTTTGAAGTGAGAAGTCAACTGCCAGTCAATAGACCTTTTTGCCGTATGAATATACATTGCCCACATGGGGGTAAGTCTATCGCACACCCCCAAGCTTGAAGATCATTTTAATGTACTTATTAAAATATTTAGAGATATTTATATGTTCTACCCAATGTTATATCATCAACTAAAAAATATATAATTTGTTCCAAAATATAGGAAAAGATGTAAAAATTGGTCTATTTCGTGATTTGTTACATGTGGTGAAAACTTGCAGAAACAAACAGAGTGTTATGATGCGTCCAGACATAAGCAGAAATACTCTGTTAATTTCAGTAAGAATGAATACGGCATCATCGAGGTTCATGTTAATATCCAGACATAAGAAAGGTTATATTATGCAAAGGGTACAATTTTTCTTGAGAATTTAAAAAAACTATTACAAAAATTGTGTAGATACTAGTAATTTCCAATGCAGTGATAGTCAAATTAACTGATATTCTACTAAGTGAGGCAGAATATAGCCATTAATTTAGTTTATAATATTTTTCATCCGAAAATAAGAATAGCTAGTACGAACTACGAAAAGCATATATTTAATTTTCAAATATAGGTTTGTCGATGAACAAACTGACCTTTTTTCTTTGCGTCATCTGATGGTTCATAATTAAGATTATGAATTATGAAAAAACAATGGAAATTTATTTAAATTTTAATAGACGATTCCATTATGTTAGCTAACTACATTATATATTTTACAACTTTTGGATCCCTAGGATGTCATTTTTATTCCCTTAACCATAAAAGGAAGACTTTTGCTAAAATCCTATAATTTTTTAGGCAGATATTGTTCTTTCACGAAGAGCTAACTTTTGACCTTAAAGTAGCATAATGCCAATTCGTCAAATAAATGGCGCATTTAATAAAGCTGTTTTCTTCTGCCCTTGAGCAGTCATTTGGCTCCGTAAGAATGCTAGGTTTCTTTATTTACTATCGTGTTATTTTTAAGCCTACGTTTATAGCTCCTCTTAAAGATTTTATTTAAAAATTTAGAAAACCAGTTCCGCTTACATGACACACAAGGGATTGCATTATAAATGTAGAAACGCGAACTACCCCGCAGAAAGGAGTGTTGCAAGATTTACCGTCCCTGATACTAAAGTCTCATGGGACACTTCCTTCGATTCTTATATCCCAGTTGACTACACTGCCCCAGTAGTACTTACAGCTCCATGGGCTGACAAGTTTTCACAGTGAGCGTCTTTCAACTTCATATTATTTTCACTAAGTCGATAATAGCAGTCATTCAGGACTGGTATATTGGAAATTAAGTATCCTTACTTATTTCGTACGACTTAATAATCATTTCCTCTTTATCTAGGTTACCATTGCCGTCGATTTCTTTCAACCAGTTAGATGGGAAAGTTGATCGAAGGAGTCATGAAGGTGCCTATTCTATAGACTCTGAAGGTCGTCCATTGAATCCGCGCGGACGTACGGGTGTTGTCGGCCGTGGTCTTCTCGGACGCTGGGGACCCAATCATGCGGCTGATCCCATCGTTACAAGGCAAATTTTCCCTTTGAATGCTTGGACTATTTAATGCTATCCTACTTTTCTTCTGTCTTACGTGTAAATTGGAATTAGCAATCACTTAATTTTCATGTAATATTTACGTGAAAGCTTAGGAAATAATGACTTCCTTAAAGAGGAGATACAATCGTTAGGGTTCTTTTACGTGTATTATCATGCCAGATTCTAGTTATTTTTTTCGGCTTTCGGGGTGTGCAATAGACTTACCTCCACGTGGTGCACCCTGGGCAACGTATGCTCATACGGCAAAAAAGTCTATTAATCGGCAGTTGACTTCTGACTTCAAACTACCAAGACCCCGCCGCATTTCATATTCGACTAATTCCACAGTACGCACATTTTTCTACCTTTGTGTCTGTCTCTTACTTCTGTGAATCATTATTCTGTCCCCCCTCTCGACTTTTTGCCACTTTGGCGTTCCTCTTCCTTTCTGTGAAGCACGAAGTCAACTAAAGGGCTAATGATACCTATCATAACGCCTGCCGTTTGAAATAAATTTTTCGGTTTTCAGGTGGAAAGTTGATGAACTTGGCTCAAGAGTCTTGGATCCCAAAAGTAAAAAACCTATTCTGCAGTTTGTGGCTGTGAAACGAAGGGACAACGGGGAATGGGCATTACCTGGTGTAAGTGTCATTACCATTTATTTCTGATCAAACCTCACATGATGGCTATTTTGTTTTATAATATGACAGTACTTTTAATAAAGTGGTTATTGTTCTGTCTATTCACGTGATATCATGGTCCAGTACACCTGGAAGNATTAGCCCTTTAGCTGACTTCGGACTTCACGAAGGGAAGGAACATCAAAGTCATCACAAGTGGAGTTGTGGGGAGGGGCAGAAGAGTGTTTCAAAGATGTAAAANTTCTATTTTTGAATAATGCAAATTGTTCTGAATTATGGTATTTAAATAATACTAAAAGTCATATTATCAACTGTGTGCATTGGTATCAATGGTTTACAGTAAAAGCACCTTATTTCATGTACTAATAAGTTGTGTTGGCAACAAGACAATAAGCAGATATTTTGGGAAATGTAAAAATTTTTACCATGTGTTAAATTATATTCCAATAGATTCGGGCATTTCGAATTAGTGAACTTAAAATTAACTTGCTTGAATAGCAAAAATGGAATTTTACTTATTTATATTTTCAATCTGGGGTGTGCGATAGACTTACCTCCACGTGGTGCGCCCTGGGCAACGTATACTCATACGGCAAAAAAAGTCTATTAATCGGCAGTTGACTTCTGACTTCAAACTACCAAGACCGTACCGCATTTCATATTCGACTAATTCCACAGTACCCATCTTTTTTCTACCTTTGTGTCTGTCTGTCTCTTTTACGCCTGTGAATCATTATTCTGTCCCCCCTCTCGACTTTTTGCCACTTTGGTGTTCTTCATCCTTTCTGTGAAGCACGAAGTCAACTAAAGGGCTAATGATACCTATCATAACGCCTGTCATTTGAAATAAATAAATATTTTCAACCTTAACATAGAAAATTTGGCCCAGGGCATTAATTTTTGCGGGTGTCTTGGCTACACACACTGGCTTCCTACCTAAGCTTATAATCAATCAAAATCCTACTTTTTTCCGGTATCTTTATCAAACGCATCTGACACCAAAACGGCCTTTGCTTGCTTTATGCTCTGAAATATATGATAAACTACCGCCATAAAACCGGCTTATCTATTTAAATTTTGTGATTCCTCGCTTTGTTTCCGCTAGAAATATTTACCTAAAACTGTTGTGAAAATATGAATTATCAAGTAATTAAAATTTTTGGATAAATTTAAATAAATTGGCGGTTCCAATACAAATGTCAAAAGAGTTTCTACATCGATGTGTTAATAAAATTTACATTTAAAATAACACAACTTGTGAAGATTACGCAACCAACTTCCTTTAGAATCTTAATAAGCAGATGTTTAAAATTTTACATCACAAATTACAATCTGATTAACACAACTTAGAAAGGAGAAGCGAATTCAAATTGGATTGGTTCCAATTATTTTAGAAGAATAGTTTCCCATAAACGGTTATAAAGTTCTCAAAAAAAAATGAAAACGGTCAATTCGCCTCCACTTTCAGAGGTCATTAAAAACAGGTCCTTCTTTTTAATCTAAGGAACAATGTGTTTTTTCTTTGCAATTTTTTGGGTTTTTCACATGAAGAGAATGTTAAAAATATAAAAACAATAATTTATTCTGTGACTTAAATAAGATCGCGTTACGATTGAAGTGATCATTCCTTTTGTAAAATTTAAATTTGAACCTCCGTTAATTATGGTACTCTGAAGGGACTCTCTTTGACGCAAAGATCAACATTTGTAATGATTTTCTGATTTGTGATATTTGAAAAATTTGCGTCATTTAAAGAATTAAAAGAACAAAGGCGTTGGAAACTTGAAGTTAAACTTGACAGGAGACAACTCACTTTTCTGCTAACTATTTTCCGATAGGGTTAAAGTTTTTTTTACTAACCAAAGTTAAATTTTTGGCTGTTATAGCCAAAACAGTTCAGTCAAACCAAAAACTACCGCCGTGTCTAGCTCAAGTTGTCTGCGTCTAGTGCTGCAAAAAGGTCAAAAGAATTAGATCTTCTTCATTGCTCCACAACCTCGAGGTTCCTTCATCACTTAACCCCATCCCCCACCCCCCTATGGGTGATTGCAATCCCAGAAGTAGCCTTCTTGTAAATTTATAGGACGTATATTCGCCCCGCGAACATATTATCTAAACCTGCGGGGTGTGCGATAGACTTACCTCCACGTGGTGCACCCTGGGCAACGTATACTCATACGAAAAAAAGGCCACAAAGCGACAGTTGACTTTTGACTTCAAACTACCATCACCACGTTGTATGCCATTTGATATAAGTAAATAGAAATAATCCAAACCTGCAATGTAGCAAGCTTGTCCATGTGGACAATTTCATGAGCATATTTTTTTTCCAAAAGGCGAAAAGCCTGTAACAATCTCTAACACCATGAAAAAAATGTTTCAGTCGAAGATTTTGCATAAAGCTACCAAGGCTTTCAATAAAATTACGAAATGTTGGCTAACAAATGTTTGTTTTAAGTTAACTTTATACAAGCAAGAATGCCCATGCAATAGGCAAAAGTAAACACATTGATTATTTCATTAAAAGATGTGAAAAAGATTTTAAGTAATTAAATAACGTAAGTGGATTCGTGCCAAAAAAATGCCATTTAAGAATGCTCAGTAACAGCTGAAGCCAATTAAATGGGATTAGGATTTCTCCGAAGTGCAATTTTTATGCAATTACGCCTCCAGATTTATTATTGAGATGTGTCGTATCTTGTTTTCAAGTGAAATTTATTAGAAACCACACATTTAAAGTACTTTGATGAACGCAAGAAAATTAAAAGGACGAAACCTTTGCAAGGTTTTCGGTGAATCCAATTTTAATGACTTTCGTCAAAGATGTTCCCCCCCCCCCATAAAGATTACATTTCCCTGCTAACCCACTATCTTAAATAATTACTAACATCAAATTGGTAATTTATCCGTGGATACGATTTTTTTTAAGTAAATCGTTAGACAGGGTAAATTGTTTCTATACTTTTCTTACCAATGTGACAACCTCTATCGGGGCTGAGGGAACGGTTCATTGAAAAGCCAAATGTTTCGTTTGGTCGCCGATGAAGTTTGACCTTGAAAATGGAGGACCTTGCACTTTGATCACCATTTAAATTCAGAGGTCGTCGGATTGGCGAATTCGGTTCGCTCGAGGACGATGTAGAAAATCCTGAAAGAGAAATAAGTACATTGATAATTTCTGAGGAATGAAATGTGAATTATTTAATTTATTTACAAGAAAATTTTGGGAAGTTTTCAGTGGTTAAGAACATCGATGCTTTCACCGGGGACAGTAGATTTCTATTCCTGTTAACATTTATTCATCGCGATAAATGCAGATTTTTAAGGAATTTGCATTCGCTTAATATGAAAAGTGGTGAGAATTGACTGAAATTTGCGTTGGGTGAGTAGAAAATTCATTGAAATCTCATTTTAAAGAGCATTTGCCTCTTTTATTGAATTAAGTCAATTTGAGTGGTTGGTCTATCTAACCAAGTCAAAATTTTTATCCTCAAAATAAAGCACACATTAATAAATAAAAACATGGGAAGTAGTATTGATTTTAAATGGGGCACGATGATTTCAAATAGATTTCCATCCATACAAATCCGTACAAATCGTTTACTATCTAAAGATACTTCAGTGTTTCGAGCATATGTTGCAAATAGGGATGCAGTAATTCAGTTCTATTTGTGGACCTACAACCTACTAAACATGAAGTGTCTATTTTGGCCAAACGAAATACTAATTTGAGTCCATTAATACCAGCTTACTTGTATGAATGGACGAATTTTCACTGAAAGATCTCCTGAATGATTGCTGGTGGTTCGTTGGTGAAGATGTTCGAATTGACTCCGTTTGATCCGTAGATGAGTCATTTAATGATCTATAGAGGGCAGGTCGTTGACCTCTCAGCGTCAAAGTAATGGGATTATTAATCGTTGGCGCTGCTGCCATTAGGAGTTGTACAACGGAATTATGAGCCATCCCAATAACCGAAACTCCATTAATGGCGATCAGTAAATCACCAGGAAAGACGTTTCCACTTAGTTCGGCCTGTCCTCCAGGCGTAAGAGCCCCAACACGAACCTGTGGAAGTAGATGAATGTATGCCTTAGGATGATTTTGTTGAATACGGATTTTCGATTTCTTGATGTTGCCATCACTACCAATGCATATTTTGCCTTAATTTAGAAAACTGACACTAACTCGATCGATGTCTGTAGAGGAAATTTTCACTTGATTAATTAATTTGCAATTCTGTTGGACTCGATTGTAGGAGACAAAACTCAAATCTCCAAGAAAAGGAATGAAACAGATTTTTGCCAATTCCGGAGTCAGTAATTGAAGAGTTGAAAGATATGAAAAATTTCAGATTTAGAAATTGAGTTATTTACGCTGGGAAACAATAAAACCGCCAATACGTTTGTGAGTAGTGCTATAGTGATAATAGTGAGCGGACGCTAGTGATAGAATTTAACAAATTCGTCTATACCTAACAAAATCTGACCTGAAATTGTGTAGAGTTCAAAAACAGAAGAAATGTCTTTTCTAACCCCCTCCTCCCTAATTCAGAATTCTCGCCGATCACATTTCTTTCGAGTATTTCATGCAAAGGCATTCTTGAAAGATGCCAATTCATCTTTGAAACAAGACAGCATAAAAACAGGTAAATGACTTAAAGGGAGTCTCTGTTCAAAGGTTGGGAAAAGTAATGGCTTCACTATTGAGTCCCTTGTTTACTTGTTAATTTATTAAAAATATAACAATAAGTAATTCATTTTGTTTCTACTTTCCTCTACTCCTATAGTAGTCCAAACTATTTATTGGCAATGTGGAATATTTTAATCTTATTTATCTATATAGTGAGACTTATTGCTGACAGAGGCAAAATTTGGAAAACGATATATCGAGATGAAATGTATTCTCCCATAAAAAAGACTAAACTAATTTTTAATCAATTACAACTAACGCTAAAATAATTTTGCATTTGCCATTTGATCAGTCTGAGTGTGTCAGCTGAATTGATAAAATGGGAATGTTGTATTTAAACACAAAATTTTATTTATCGATTGAGAAATCCAAAAAAATCGAGTTGTATACATACATGCATACATATATATATATATATATATATATATATATAACTGTTCTCTAATAATTCAGTGTTGGTAATACCTTTCGAAAAGTTTACTAACAAATTATTGACAAGAGCACAAATAATTCTAAAAATTAAAAAAATGATAGTTCATGGTGATGTGAAGTTCAGAGAGGTTGAGCTATTGTTTAAAACCAACAGGATGAATTTATTTTAAATAATCTAGCACTCGGTTATTAGATCCTAATTCTTAATACATTTTTAACATCTATTAAGTATTTGTACTTTTGCAATTATAGTAAGAAACCTAAATAGAGTTTT
>UZAE01013826.1:0-13998 GCA_900617975.1 Rodentolepis nana | reverse complement strand
TGGTGCCAGTGTCACTTCTGGCGCAGCGAATGGTGTCAATACTTCCGCTTGGAGTACAACTAATTCCTTTCCACAAGCCCAACCTCAAGCGCAAGCCCATCTGTACGATGTGGGGAATCGGCAACAACAGCAAAAAATTACAGCCCAAGCCTCTTCTTTCCCGGCTCCTCAAAACCCTCTTCAATCCACTACAACAACTACCGCTCCCAGATGTGCTGTTGGGAACACTGCTGTCGCGTCGACCTCAAACGCTATTAATAATCGAACGCAGCGTCATCAGAATAGCCAAGCACCATCAGTAGCAGGTAGTAACAGTAGTAGTGATTTCCTCAAAATTGGAGCCGTGTGGCTTGATCGGTACGAGATTACTGATATAAAAGGGAAAGGAACTTTCGGACAGGTCTTTCGAGCACACGATCGCAAAACCCACGAGGAGGTGGCGATCAAGGTGATAAAAAATAGGCGGCAATTCCTGGCGCAAGCGGAAATTGAGATCAAGCTTCTAAGAGAAATTGCACACTTTCAAGAGAATGAACAAAGAGCTGTTGAAGTTGGGGCTAACTATGTCGGTGAGTTGACCTTTCATATGGGTTGAGTTATCAGGGTGAAGTCCTAATGTTCCAGTCACCTGTCCTTACTTTCCGTTTCTGTTTGTATGCAGTCAAAAATTTATTCCCTATAAGTTCTTTAGGGTAAACCTTAAACTTTAAGTCAACTTCGGGCTTCATGGGGGGGAGGGAGGGGGCATAAGAGTCACAGAAGGTCGAGAGGTGCAGCAGAAGACTGAGACTTTCAACTGTATTTTGTTACTAATAGATAGCCATTTAATAATGATCTGTTGCTTTCAGTAAGGATTGAGCTTTGTTTATTGGTTAATCTTTGGTACGGAATGTTATTCGTTCTGTTTTTAGAAAGAATCAATTTATATTTATGGGCGGTATTTGTGTGTGTGCGTGTGTGGGCGTAACCTTTTACTATCTTATTTATTTAATACTCTCAATTGCACAAATTGCGTTGAGTGTGAGTCAGTATGCAGGCAAACACGTAAGGTGGGATGGACCTGACCTAAGAGGCAGATCATGCAAATACTAAAAAATTCATTGACCCTGTAACATAGTGGTTCTCTATTCAGATTTCAATGATGCGCATATCTTAAATGGGCATGTAAACTGGTGTTGGTTGAAAATGGTCAAGGGGTAGGTAGCATAATGTGCTATTCTTGAAAGGAGCTGCAGGGCACTACCTTTCTGTCCAATATGAGTGCCGGAAATGCGTTTTTTTCAACAAACCTGGGATCCTTTCTAATGTGATTCAATTTACTTGATACCTAGCTGCTTCAATGGTTATCAACTGCGTATCATTATAAGTAGCTAAAGACTAAAGCGTTAAGCCATGGAATTAGAGCTTCCTATTTTGCCCATTGTTAAATCTAGGATGTTTTCAGATTCCCTTGATCATGTAACCCGACCTTCAGCTCAATTGTATTTTTTGGAGTAAAAAGACATAGAAGTCTCTGAATATGTCCATTCAAGCAAGATATTGTAAGCAGTTGTGATTCGGAGCGGTCATCTGTTTCATTTTTGAGTTTCGGCTTACCGTCCCATAAATCCCATGAAGACAGGATACAACAATTTTTTTCCATTTAAAAATGCCTTTGTAAATATATTGATTGGCATTAAAATACACTTTGTGAAAATACCGAAAATGTGGGTCTATATTTTAGGAAATCAAATGAGAGATGATGTATTTTATTTTGAATTAGCATTGATTTCTCTTGTTATGCTCCATTATTTCCAGATAAATTACATTTTATCATGCAGATTTAAGCCTGCTTGAAGGTTCGATATGTTCAACCATCTTCTTCATTCTGCAGTTAATCTGAAGGGATACTTCACGTATCAAGGTCACTGGTGTCTGGTCTTCGAATGTCTCTCCTACAACCTCTACGAACTCCTAACTTACACTCATTTTCGAGGGGTTTCGTTGCATCTGACCCTGAAATTCGCACGTCAGCTCTGTGCCGCTCTCGTCTTCCTCTCGCGCCCCGATGTTCGGGTCATGCATTGTGACCTAAAACCCGAAAACATCCTCCTTGTCACTCCGAAACGCTCCGATCTCAAGGTTATTGACTTTGGCTCCTCTTGTCATGTCAATGAAAATGTCCATCAGTACATTCAGTCTCGATTCTATCGGTGAGTTACCGTCCTCAATTCTGCAAAAAACATTTCGTTGGTAAAGTACTCATCACGCCTTCTCTTCTTTTCAGTGCTCCTGAGGTTTTACTTAATCTTGACTACGGTCTAAGCATTGATATGTGGTCACTGGGCTGTATTCTCGTGGAAATGCATACAGGAGAACCCCTGTTCTCTGGCTCGAATGAGGTGCGTGTACTACTAAGTATTCAATTGTAGCTAATGCATTTTGCGTATAACAAATCTTCAATCTGATATAGTTGGAACAACTCCTACAAATTGTGGAAGTTCTGGGATTACCGCCTCTTTGGATGCTGGAAAAAAGTCCAAAATTGGAACACTTTTTCGAGAGGGTCTCTGATGTTTCGAGTTCCCTGTGTTCTTCTACATCGTCCAACTCTTCAGGACAGCAGCCTGACCGGATGGATACGTCTGGCCAAACTTCTCCTACTTCACCTTTTTCCAAGGCGTGTGTTACAATAAAGGGCATTGTCTATCGGCCACGGCGGATATATTCCAAAGGAAACATGACCATGAGGGTAATTCTTTCCTCTCTCCTCATACTGCATGCCCTCGGATGATATTATCCTGTTCTTGGAAAACATTTTATTGGGCGTAATGTTGGTTTCCACTTTTATTCTTTTCTCATTATCCACTCACTAATCTCTGATTTTATCTCTAGGTAAATGGAATAATTGACATTGTAGATTACATCTAAGTTGTATTAATCCTGTGTTTTACATTTAGAAGGGTGGAAAGTCACATTGATTGCTGATTTTTCACTAGAAATGATTGCTGTTTATAAGGTATACTCCAATTGCCTATACTCCAAAGAGATATAGGGTGAGAATGTTAACTAAACCAATTCGAATCAATTATTCAGACATGGACTTATTTTTTAATCTGTGTTTGTAATAAGGTTATCATTGGCTGGAGAAGTTTGAAATAATAATTGATAGTTATTGAACTTCTCTCCCAGTATGTTAGGATAGCTAATTTCCAGGCAACTAAACGATCGATAATCGTTGGTCCCGTCATTCTGTGGTCTACGTTATAGTATGAATAACGTAATTCCACTTTCTTATTATTTACAATAGTGTGATTTAAGCATTCAGGTCCAATTCATGTTTGAGAATTTATTTCACAAATCCCTCCTTGTCTCGATAGTAAAGCTCGCTTGAGCCATACTGATTTGTTTTTGAGCCCCATATCTTCTTTTAGAACTTTGGGTCTTAATGTCTGATGGAATATGACAGCCTTTCTCGGGAGGGAATATTAATTGGAAACTGGAAAGGCTCGAGGGTTAGAATGATTAAAGTGTATGAGGAATAGGAAGGACGTTTTACTAAGTGGATGGAATTCGATCTTTGATAAAGGGGAGGGACGTACCAAATCTCCCGAACTTCGTAGTCTAATGAGCAATCAAAATATCAGCCTGTGTGTACTAACTATTGTGGTTGTGAAAGTTCCGAGTGTATCAACGCCTCATTGCAACATGCTATTTATTTATTTCCTTTTCTCCAGTGCCGTTTCGCGGGTCCCCAAACAAGACCGCTTCGAGAGGTATTAGGACGTGATACTGGGGGTCCAGGTGGACGACGATCAGGTGAAGAAGGTCACTCTCCTGAAGACTACGACAAGTTTATCGACTTGGTTGCTCAGATGCTTGTCTACGATCCTCGGGCCCGACTTCGACCTGATGAGGCCTTGGCTCATCGTTTCTTCGATAGAAAATCATCTTCCGCCACCGCAAGTGCTGCTGCCGCCGCCGCTGCTGCTGCTAATTCGACTTCTGAAAGTAAGTCCATTCTTTATCCACTTAGATAAAATTGCAATATTTAACTCCCATTTGTCCACTAACACAAGTCCTTTCAGATCATCCAACGACTAACATAACTGCCCCATCCACAACCAACAACACAGCGCCATCTCTAGTTGTGGTTCCGAAACGATTTCCGGAGGAACCCGCTGTCAATATGTCAACGACAGCGACAGCAGCAATTGGAGTAGCAGGTGGAGGATTTGTTGATGGAAGTAGCCCGGCTTATCTCACGTTTGCGCCAAATCAACAACCACCATCAGATGTGGTGTCCACTCTCCAACAGCAATAACGCTCTTCTAACCTCTTCCTCACTTTTCTTTCACTCTCTTACTCCTTACTTGACTGGCAGCTTACTTGATGAAGAAATGAAAGAGACAATATGTATGCGTGATCCGCACATTTCCAGTGCCTAAACCTCTACATACACAAGCACGTACAATAACAGCGATCGATGATTGAATCGATATCGGTCGACATAAGGCAGCAGCGCCAATTTTGAACCTTCTTTTCCTCAATCACCACAATCGTGTCTTTCTCTTAATTTTCTCTCCTCCTACATACTCATTATTTGGAATGAACTGCACTCCTGACTTCACCCCCCCTTATACACTCAACCGCCACGCTGCTGTCGCGCTGAACACGCATACACCCTCTATCCCCTACTAACTTCACACACAAACACTTACACTGTATATATTATTATTATTATTAATACTATCTATTAGCCCCCTCTTCCCTTTTATGTGGGCACAAAAATGACTAAAATTTTCCCTTCTCGCACACACACACACAGACATAGTGCGTTACTTATGTTATTCTCGGTCGTTGTTGCAGTGGGTTATGTGTCATCACCTGTTTTCGAGGCTTGTTCTCTTGTGTACAGAACCTGAAGGTGATTTCCTGCCCTCCCTCCTATAAACAATGAACTAACTATAGACACACACACACTGTATGTGTTTTCTTTGTGTGGACCCGGTTTTTGGTTTTCTTCCCTGTGTCGCGTGAAATCAATTTCTCCCCCCCCCCTAACTTCTGTTCCAGTGTGTGCCTCTCCGTACCTCCCTATAAGTCATTCATTCCCACATGCCTGATGTGAACAAACTAAATGACCGAATATCAAAGCGCCTATCCATCCTCTGTGTCCGAGCCTATTCGTCTGTGTTCAACTGCCCTCCTCTATATATCTTCGTCTGCCCATCCCCTCCACCAACAATCGCTATCCCTTTCTCTTTAACTGCAAAATGTGAGCGCCAATAATTAATATTGATCCGACATTTATTCCTTTATATCTGTTTAGTTGTATATCGAGAAGGAAGGAAGGAATGGAACTCAAACAATTGAGAAAAGACGCTATTGAGTTGAGTATTGGTGTTTATAACCTGGGTGTTCGATAGCGGGGAAAATTTATAAAGCGTTTGTAGTCCCTGAGGTAAAGGTCATTTGCTGGGCAAAGTAAAAGAGGTGGAGCAACGTGTGAAGATGGATAATCTGCTTAGATATATCCTCCCATTGGATGGAGGGAGTTGACAAGGAAGATACGCGGTTACTCCAAATCCACATTATCAATATTTTGGCAAGATAATTTGTTGCAAAATATAATGAGTGGACTCGAGCCAGCACTCATTCGCCTTTAATTTTGACCAGGAACGACTTTTGGGAGTAAGGTAATACTTGCAACATTTTGAAACTTTCGAATATTCAAGGTGGGAATTGAATGTGTAGTTAGCGTGCCTCCAAATGTCTTTATCACCTTCCCAAAATGGGTACTATCATGCTGTCGATAGAGAGGGGGGAGGTCGAAATGAGGTAGGCAATGAAGATATAAATTTTAGAGCATTGGTTATCCTTACCTTGAGTACAACTCAAATCTGACGACTTGAGTGCTTAGCCCTTGTTTCCGTTCCTATATATAGCCATGAAAAACCAAATCTTGTTGGTCTATTATTTTATTCCCGTTTTTGAGCACTCCATTTCACTTTAGCCTCATCTTGCTATTGGCAGTATCTTGGGTGAAGTTAGCAACAAAAAATTTAATTCACATATTACTTTCAACTTTTGAGTAGCACTTTGTGTTACAATAGTTCAAAATCCTGCATGCGACTACTACGTAACGTAATGGCCACATACCCACAATGTTCAAGATTTCCTGACCAAATAAATACAACTCGATAAATACGTTTTCTCTAAAGATAGCATCGATAGATTGCATATTTCAGGGTTGGTATTTCATCAAATACTAATATAATCACGCCCAAATAATTCATAGATATAAATTCAAAAGGTGTGAAGCAGCCGAATATGAATACCTATTTTGCCAATGAACTCCTAGGTTCGATTTCTCTCAACAAACAAAGACGCAATTACTTAACTCAATCGATCAAGCAATCTGTTTCATATTGACTTCGTTCCCTAAATTAGTGCTGACACCATTGTTAAGTTTAGATCATCACCAATAACTGGAATACCCACTCTATTCAATGAGCCTGTTGAAATGTTAAGATCATGTGCACAAGACGAAAGAAGAGAGGAAAATTGATGGTGACACAAAGCATAAAATGTAAAGTGTTCGTCCCACGGTGTTCAAATCACAGTAAGCATCAAAGACTACATTGAAATAAAGGGGAGAAAATATTCGTAAGGAGTATCGAGGGGATAACGGGGTTCCTTAACACGCATAAATTTCCAGATTTAGAACATATTCTTATCCAAGTACCGTGTAAAACACACTGTCAGTGTTACTAGAAGGCAACTAACAAATTATTGTAGAATGAAGTAACACTCACTACTGTAGAGAGCGTAGTAAAGCCGTTCTTGATTACTACATCGAGCCTAGTGCTGACAAGCTTGGGAGAAACAAATGCTACGTAGAGAATAAAGAAATGAGAAAAGCGTCACCACAAATTCATCATCTATAGTACGTAGAGAATTGTCTGATCGATAAAAGGCAATGCAACATGGCACAACGACGTGGATGAAGCAGTAGCTTACGCAAGCACGTATGGCACAAATGATATGGAATACCAAGCTAGCACCAATTGCCAATCAAACACCGATCATGTCTTTTTCATAAAGCCAGGACTGGATGGGACACCAGGAAGTGCGCATAACAACCATTTCACAGACCCAAGTGAGCATTAGCAGCGTAAGGACGTAGAATTAAACTATACCAATGCCAAATAGTAAATTAAAAAAACATTATTTATCAGGTCCTTAGGGAGGTGGTTTAATCACACACATAAATAGACTGACCAAGTAGAAAACATAAATAAAGCAAAAACAGAGATTAGGAGCATTAAAATATCAGAATAATTCAACCGCAAGACATGATAAATATTGGCTGATACATTTATAAATGCTTTACAAATATACATTTACAAAACAGATTAAACCATAATGAGAAATTCTACATTCAAGACAAATCAGTTTTGGATTTCTTTGCTTCAGTTAATCCGAATCTGATGGCTCTTTCAAGTTTCTTCTTCTCTTCATCACCCATTGTTTCACCAAATCTCTCAAGACGCTTGCGCTTCCTTTCTAGTTCTTCCGGAGTCAATTCAACCTGGGCATCCTGAAAAAATGAGAATTAATAAATGGATTTAAAAGACTGGTTTTAAGGACAAAGTAAACGCACAGGTTTGATTGGTGCAGTTGCGAAACGCTCTGCGCGAGATTTCATACGTTCAATGTCAGATTTCGGAAAGGTATCGACAGGTAATCCAAATCTCTTTGCTCTTTCTAACCTTTTTTCTAAGTCTTGACCACTTAGAGTAGGGCGAGTTGATGAGTAGTTGCTAGAGACATCGCCAATCCCACCAAAACGTTGCTTTCTGTAAGCGATTCTCTATAAGGTTGTTAAACATGTGACACAGGCATACTTCTTCCATTGTCATTTTGGAAATATCCGGTTTGGCAGCTACAGAATTGGTGGTCTTTTCTTTATCCGTTTGAGATTCAGTACTTGGTGCATCTTCAACTTGTGTTTGAGGCTTTCCATCAGGAATGACAGTGGAAAGGTTGTGACTAATATCACAAGGTGAAGCGTCATCTTCATCTAGCAATTGAGCTTCTTCATCAGGAGCGACTGTAAGAGACGATTTGCTTGCTGCAAATATAAACTTTAAAAGATATGATATTTCATTACCTTCGTAGACCAATATACGATCAATTAGTTCCTGTTTAGAACCGGTAGTTTGCAGAGATGAAATTGTGCAAAGTTTCTTAAGATCAGCGATCTTAATTGAAAGTAACAGAAATAGATAAATCCAAAATAACATGAGCAAGAAATACGGGAACGACAACAATTAATAAATTTTAAAAAATATAAATGAACATAAGAATAAATAAAATGAGTAATTACCTTCATTTTCTTAAGTTCAGATTCAGATTTAGATGACATTATTGGTACACCAAACGAAAACGGCAACAAGCGACTTTTCAAACTAGGTGACATACACAAAAAGTTGGTTTAAACTTCTAATAAATAAATTTAATCAAATTTTGACCACAGATTGAAAATGAACGAAAATCACAATTTTCGTTTGACAATCTATCTTGATTTAAATATCAATAATAAATTAATTGTAATATAATAAATTAATTACCATATTGCAATTAACACCCAAATGTAAGACAGTTGCAACTTTTAAAAGAAGTAATTATAAATAATAAAGATTGTTATTTTTCACTTGAGAGTATTTGGGAAATAACTTGATCTATACTGAAATAGGAGTTGGGAAAATGGAAAATTATGTTTATTTTAAGATTAAGATAGTTATTTCATATAGAAACGCATAATATTATCAAATGACACTTGTTTACTGCATTTGCTTGTATTTAAACATAAAAAACTACATCTGTGCAATATTTATTCAGGCTGAAATATTTCACGCAATAAACAGCACAAATAAAGTCTCAATCAAAATGTTTTACCTCACTCAAAAATTCTGCAAAATTATATATTTATTTGTTAAAATAATAATTTAAATTTTTGTTTATTTGTTTTATTTCTCTTCAATGCCTAAAAAATTACATGAAGGTCGAAAGCCGTGGGATTTTAAATTTATTTCTAATCTTTCATAATTTATAACCGGTTCTAAGTTGATCAAAAAGTTTTAAAAATAGCAGAGAAAATTTTCGTGATCTCATTATCTTATTTCCGCTTGGTTTGATTTTGTCAATTGAACTCTATTGTCTTCCGTTTTGAAATGACAAGATCAATTTTGCATTCACCGAGTCCTATTTGGATACCTGCCGGTGCAGAATCCAGCTTTGAGGGTGTTCCGATTTCTAATGCATTTCAGTATGGACACTTAGCTGCTTGTTCTGAAAAATATCTTGCTGTTGCTACAGGATTTAATGCTGGAGGATTGGTGGCTTTATTGGATTTGTCGAAGGTACGCACTTAAAGCATTCCTTAATTTTTAAACATTAATGATAAATATACGGAAATAATAGGTATTCAAAGCAATGTTCCTATTGAAGTTTCCACAGTTATGAAATTTTTTCGTCGCACTACCAAATATCATGATCATCGTTTTTAACTCATTTGCCTCAACACCTTTATAATCTGTGTTTTAAGAAGAGAAATGTGACTGAATAAATATTTTTGGAAAATGATTAATTTAATGGTGCCTAATTTTTTTAACTTGAGAATTAGAGTTTGATTTCTTTATTTTTATTTATTTAATCGATAAGTGGAAACGACTTGGATAAATTTTGTTGCTCTTGCAGATCAGTGCATTATTCTGTTTTCATGATTTGAAGTATATTTTTTTTGCAGACTCTTTCTATTTTCTCCAATTTACTTTTTATATTAGTTTTCATTAAAGAGGTTGTGAAAGTGTCTTTTCTTCAATTTAAGTTGAAAAATTGTAAGCCTTATTATATCTTTATTTGTTACGCCAATTAAAATCTTATGCATACTAGACAATTTTCGTTTCGATCGTAACTACTAACACACAAAGAGGTAATTTTTTAAATATGAAGCTTACGCTATTTATTCATCATATGTTACACCAGTTTGTATTTCTTGTCAATATATTTCGGTAGTTTTGTTGAGACCACAATTTTTAATGATTTCTCCAATTTGGGCAATGATAGCGTGCATACCCACTAATGAAAATAAAAACTCATATTGATTTAATTGGATTGGTAAAAAGGAAAGCGTTCAGGGCATCTAGTCACAGCGTAAATCTATGACAATTTTTAAAGCCTCCTCTTTTCCATGCATAAATTTATTACTTTAATCTATAAATTTACATAAATATGTGACGATACTAAATTAATACGAATTCTGTGACTCTTTACTTCTTATGTGAAATCGACGGAATTTCAGTTTCGAAGTGCGCAAAATTCGCAAAATGAGTTTTTTGGTTTCTAATCTGTGTCACACTCACCACCTTAATTTGACCTAACTCTCGGTTGAGAGGGTTCTCCAGCGAAATGACTCAGCCGGCTAATTTGTTTGTGCTCTTGGCAAAGATGAAGCATAACTTGACCTCTAAACAACATAATTATAATTGCTTTTATGGTGACAAATTCCAATCACAAATAACGATTTCACTACGTGATTACATATGACGCATTGAGCCAAGAGTCGCGTTTACAAAGTAAGTGGAGAAATGGGTCCTGAAATAATTGAGAGATCATGTTAGATACTGTTGACTATTAGTCCATTTCGCCTACTGATACGCCTCACAGTAGCCCCCTTGATCACTTACAACCAATTTTAACTAATTAATTTACTAAATTCCAACGTATACGTGAAGTGACTTCATTTCTTATTACACATACGAGGGAAAGCAATAGGAAAACTCAGAAGCCAACGCGAAATCTCCCCATTTTGGCAAGCGCATTGGAAGGACATCTTGGAGATACTCTTAAAATCGAACATAATAAATGATATGATGTTTTGAGAAAGCAAAAATGTTCATATTCATTATGAAATGCTTATCAGATAGTTCCAATGGTAATAGGTAAAGTTAATTACTTACTAATTAAAAATTGTTTTCATTTAAGGAAGAAGAATGACTATTTTTTAGAACTAATTATCATCTCTAGTGAGTTTAAAGTATTCAGAGGACTGCTAAATTCTATCAAAACGACCTGTTCAAGAATATTTCCTTAGCCTTTCTTATATCGATCTTGTTCTCTCAACCGTTGCAACTCGTGGTAAGAGGGTATGATCCGAACAGGAGAACGAAGTGATTGAAGGGGGTAGAATTATGAAGAGCATTCTAAATAGGGAAGGTTGCGCGGATAGTCGTACTCGTCGCATAAACAAATTAAAACATGTGAAGTGAAGTTTATCCTTTAATTTCAATTGCTCCACTTGCAAACCATTGATTAATATTTTTTCGTCAATTATAGCAGTGAGGACATATGGGTTATTAGAAAACCATGTACCTATTGTTATATTTTTCACTTCTCGTGAAGGTGAGTTGGCTTATATATATTTCGAAAATGATCTAATGACATTTTGGAATTAGGGTGATACATGCGTAGGTATTTTCTCTAACTATAGTGTCCACTTTATAATTCTGTTAAATAAGTAATATTAATAAAAAAATGCACCTTTAATATTCAATAAAAGTTTTGTCCTCTTAATTTGTAAGGCTTTAAGCATAACGTTAGCTGACGCCAAAAACAATAACCATTAGTCCGAATCCCCGAGACGGTAATCTGGATCATATTTCACACTTTTCAAATTTACTCAGAAAAATTTTTATCCCATAGTTTTGCGACTAATAACTGAATTCTGTATACGTAACAACCTGAACAACCAATCATTTGCTTCTGGAAACAACTAATAATTAAATATATTTGCATTTTGTTGGTTCAGAATAAAACAACTCACTTTAAGGCCCAGTGGTATTTATTGATTATATTCGAATTGAATAGATCACATCTGTGCATTATTTGAATATATCCATCATCTTTTTTTTCAAATTCGACTTTTGAAATACAAAATTCTCGTTCCATAACTTTGGAGTAAAGTCTGTCTTTGAGGCATTAGCGTGTTTTTACTGAGTTATGTGACTGGTGTCCATTGTAAAAGGCTAATCATCCTAAAACAACTCACCTAATTCCTATTTTTGCACATTTATTTTACAAAAGTAAAATCGAAGAATTATTTTAAATTGAGTGTACTTTAGAGGGGGGAAAATTCATCACATTAGCTACACTAATTAAATAGTCTAAAACTTTATTTCGCATATTTTAGCCTGGTCGTTATGACGGTGATACTTACTATCGAGCCCAATGTCATTCAAATTCGGTGACAGATTTGGCGTGGAATAAGTCGACATTGGCAACCTCGTCTTTAGATAAAACGGTACGTTTATACACCCAGTGCTTCATCCCGACTCATGTAAACATGTTGCAGTTCTTTAAGTTCCCAAACTACCGAAATGGATAAATCATTCCACTTGTGGATGAATATCAATTTGACCTGACCCGATGATACGCATATGTAAATATGTATCGAATGTAGCCTGCAATGGAAAAAACCCCAAAACACGTCAGAACTAGCTCACGTAGTTTCAATTTCAATTGAATAGGTTGATAAGCCATGCAAATTTTAGGTCATGGGGAGGTTGATCGTTCTTATGCTACAGTGCTTCCAAGGCAATTCATTATATAGTTCGACGCTGATTGCCCAAATACTACTGATTTTAAGTTATCAGTAAACACATTAAATTAGTGATGGTGCAAGGGCAATACATAGAAAAAAAATTCGAGACCTTTATCAGCCTTTGTAAATCTAAGTAAAATGAGTATCATATGGGTGCGGAATAGTGCAAATATGAACGTAAAATTTTCAGTTGAGACGAATGGCTTTTAATTGTTCTTCATTTTGATGGGAAATGTTATGAAAGTCAATGATTATTAGGCTGTTTACAACGATGTTAGTTCATTGGAGAGACGTTTATTGAGTATGAAACATTCCACTCCAACCAACCATACTAGAAAATCATATCCGTAGGGAAAACTTTTGAAAGCGAAATGGTGCTTAGGGCTATGGTGACGATTTCATTCTAGCTAAAGATAACTACTCTACGACAATGGCAAATATGTGATAAGGGTTTGGAGATAATATGTTGAGCGGATTTTTTATTTAGGTTAAATTGTGGAGGGCACAAACTCGTAAAAATGAGACCACTGAAACACCGGTACTGGAGCATTTATGTGCTTTTCAACACAAAGATCGGGTTGTCAATATCGCCTGGTCTCCAAATAACCCCCACCTCCTGGCTACAGCTCTTTATGGTAGAAAAGTAAGTTTCTAAATATTTTAAATTTAAACGAAATGTTGCTTAATTCAAGAAACATTGAAATTTTAAGAAGAAGGGTGGTTCAAGACAAGGTAGTCCATTTAATCGGGAAAATGCACCAGAGTAGAATATCGATCATAGCAAAATGATGAGCCTCTTAATCAGTTACCTGCTAAAACCATATTATTAGAAAGTAGCTCTAAGTACATAATCATTTTTTCAATAGATAGGACAAATGTGCTAAGAGAGGGATAAATTCTACATGACATCCGCAATTTTGAAATAAGGAGCAAGAGTATTAAGAATACAAGAGTTTAGAGGCTCATATGGCATCCAATCATCTCTCCAGATCGAGCCAATTGCCTCGCTAATCTGTCATTTCGGCTTCTCCATGGGTCCATTCTGTAGACTCAAGCATGTACACCCCTCTTTGTTCCTGGATGATTCAGAGCCTATTTCCAGCACGCTTTGGGATTATACTTGTAGACAAAATCTGAATATTATCAGGTGGTTAGTACCTACACCCATTTTACAATCTTAAAGGAGGATGTTTTCGGAAATAACAATATATTCTTATGTCAATTCACAATGTATCAATGACAATATTTATTTACTTATATCAAATGGCAGGCGTCTTGATGGTTATCATTAGCCCTTTAGTTGACTTCAGGCTTCACAGAGGGGAAGGAACATCAAATTGAAAAATGTCGAG
>UZAE01013824.1:0-18859 GCA_900617975.1 Rodentolepis nana | reverse complement strand
CCCCCCTCCCCTCACTTGACAGACATGTGTAATTAGTCCACTAGTGAGGCCGTGAAGTGTGTCCAAAATCTCGGATGACTTGCTGGACTTTGCTCGGATTTTTGGATTTTAGGGCAGACAAGCCATCATGCCAGTCACTACTCCACCTGCTCTGTTTTTCTAATTTTTCGCATAACTATTTTGAAAGGATGGGGATATGAGATAGATTTACCTCCATATGGTGCACCCTGGGCAACATATACTCTTACGGCAAGAAAGTCTATAAATGGCCAGTTGACTTCAAACTATCATGACACAACTCTATGTCATCTCCGACCACTTTCGCGGTACTCATCTCGCCTTACCTCTCTCGTTACCTTTGTGTCTGTCTCTTTTACAGAGGTGAATTACTCTTCTGCTCCCATCTCGACCTCTGACTTTGTCTGTTCCTCCCCGCTGCGAAGCCCCAAGTCATTTGGTATAAATAAATTCTTACATCTTACCTACCCAAACTGAAATGAGAGCCAGATAGCACGTTTTGTGATGAGGAATTAGTTATTACTTCTATCACCAAACTTCCACTTCATTTATTCCTTACAGTTAATTAAGGCATACGTGAGCACCACTTCTGCTCTAATTGTATGAATTACATCCCTTACTACAGTAAGTTCATGAGCATGTACTCGACCTTCCTTTGTTTAAATTAATAGAAATTTCGCTGGCATTTTCTTCAATTAACACCGGACAGTGTGGGTTAGGCTAATCGTAATTAACACAGATTTGTGGCTACTTTCCATTTTGATTAAAAATTATTCAATCCTCCCTTTAATGGTCACAAAGTTGCACCTTTTTCGTCCTCAAATTCCGTGCAGAAAGTGAATTTACACTGATTTTTTGCCCTTCTAATCGTGAACATGATTTCTATTCTCCTTAGGAAGAGCTTCTACCGCCTTTGGGGGCATTTTCCTTCTGTGTTAATTAATTTGGCCGATTTCGCGTCACAATATACAAGAAGGTCATTTCATTTCTCAGTCAGCCGGAGAAGTTGGAAATTGTACTATTCTTTTTTTGTCTCCTCTGCATGCGCCCATAGAGTCACATGGAATTCTTGTCCCCTTTACGCTTAGGCATATGGGCAAAAAGTGGCTTTGACATTTTCCAATGGGAAATAGGAAAGTCCCCAATCTGCGATTGATGAACATCGGTCAATATAATAACAAGCACATCTCCCAGAATTGGGCATTAAATGGTGAAATTATTTCAATTAATCACCGAGTAACTTAGTGTTATAGTACAATTAGATTATTGTAGGTTGGCCTTCATGTCAGTTGCTCTTGTGATCGTCGTAAAAGTATTAGAGAGGAGGACATCCGAGAGGGTTCGAGTTAATCTAGTGTTGAAAACTCGTATCCATAAACTCGTATAGTAAGAGGAGGAAATAGGAAGAATGACGATAAGTTGGAATACAGGACAATCGACTTTCCATAACTAAATGTTTATTAACCAACATGGGGCATATAAGCTAAGTTAAGATATTTGATGCCTCGTAGCCTTATTTCCAAATTCACGAGGAACAAGATTAGATGGTCAGTGAAAATGGAAATGTCTGGCTCGAAATGCTTGGGAATGATGACCACATTTGTGAGCTCTCGATTGGAATACTATCGGCGTTTTTAATAAAATTCACCAATGTCGTTGGCTTGGGGATTGCTGCTTAATTAGATTATGCTTTGATTCTCTACCCTCCACCCTCTTCCCCCTCTTAGTTTGTCAGATAAAAGAGATGTGGTTAGTGGTGAATGAATAGTGAAAATAGGCTTCATTTATCTGGAGATAGCGTGATTGCTATATCAAAGATCGCAGAATCATTACTTAGTGAATTGCACAAAGCGATCAAATGCTTGCTTACAGTGTTAACATTGATTACACGTTCGCCATCGAGGAGAAAGAAACTATTGTATTTTCACCCAAGCATATATACTCGACCGTATTCCCCCATTACCATTTCCTGCCCTAGTCAATTGGAGAAGTTTAATAGGTTACTTGTTGTCTCAGAATATGCCAATGGAATTCGTATCCACTTTCGCTCCTATTTAGGGGGAGGGGATGGAGGTTGGGGGGGGGGGGGGGGGGGGGGGGGGAGGTGTGGGCGGAGTTACTGTGACATTTTTGAACAACAACTTGAATGGGAATGCTTCTATGCATTAAATCAAGTGTCTGCACTTGATAAACGCGTTTCCATTGAAAGCGATAAACGTCTTGCATAAAAGGTCAATGCAGGAAGTCGTGTCAATATCTCAATGGATTCCTAACCCCGTTAAATAAAAGCGTTTTCCAGCATATTCACCTCGGTGGAAGGACATTTTATGTCCCCTTTAGTTGAGAAAATCGCGTTCATTAATTTAACTTTAAATGCGTTCGATAGGCTTATAATCTTTTGTATGACTGACTTTCATGCTGATAGAATAAGCCACTGTCACATAGAATGAAGGCAAATATTCAAATGGGTTAGATATTCAAGGATGTGCCAAGTATGAAGCTTGGAGACCAACTGTTCTAGTTCTAATGTGGAGATGCATCACTTATAGGAAGTAGATATAGAAATAGAGGTGGAATCTGTCAAGAACTTTCGTGTAAAATTCTAGTTTTACAGGGTCCATTATGAGATACCTCCAGCGATTAGGGAAACTCGTGGCAAAGCCTCTCTTGTACCAGTCGAAATTCATTTTAGTTTAAAAGTTGATATATATGGTAATTCTTCTCAATCACTATGTGCATTCTTCCAGCCAGATAACACGAAAAAATTCATATCGGATTCAACAAGCGTGTAAAGTCGAAATTGGCCGTGCAACTGTCGTCTTATTTTTTGCGCTAACGGAGGTGTGCTAGCATACAATTGCTCCAATTATTAGGCTGCTCAATGAAACTTAGGGGCCGTGGGGTACGTTTCATGAGTATAACCCTAAGAAATCAATCCATGCTGGAAAAGATTGTCGAGATGCAATATTACTAAATCCTTGTAGAGCCCCTTCCTTTACGAGCGTGAAATCTGGGTGCTATGCAACATAACGTCCAACCAGTGTGTTAGTAACGATCATGAACTATCACACATATTTTTTTAATAAATAGTTGATTTCCAAAATGGGAATTTCCTCATTTAGAAGGCAATAAAACGGCTGCTAAATGGTTACTGAAATTTGCCCCATAGCTTTTTGCTTGCTTTTTCCAGCCACTGTGATGAACTCATGCGTGAATGCTCAACTTTTCCTCCACCAAGTTCCCCAATTAAAGAAGCTTCTTTTGCAGACAAACAATTACTACGGCTTCCATTTTTTTTCATCTAAACTGTTCATCGTTATTCTCCCTCGGAACTGGGCTTCCCTTCTCTTCATTAGCCTTTGCATCAACTTTTAATCTAATTAAGCATCACGCTGGCTAACATCATAGTTAGCCAATATGTTTCTGTGTCTGCCTTTTACGTCTAATTTGCCTTTTTTTGACATTTGCGCACTCGCTTTGTTCACCGTCGTTCTCAGTATTTCGACCTTCAAGACCCAACCTTGGGCGCCAAACAAGAAAGCTGCACTGGTTATGTCTAAGTAATCAAAAACAGAGAGAAATTTGATTTCTTAACAAGAAGGCTTCATGGCGCTCTCCACACTGCTTAAGCCGTAAATAGTTTTTCCAAGTGCATTTTGTACGGCGGGTTTACAAGAGTGTTACTCAAGTACTTTATTTATTTAAACAACGTAAGAAATCAACCATTCCATCATATATATTGTTATCAGCCTGTTTAGCAGTGCTAGATATTGATTTCCGATACAATATTAGTTAATGGAACGATTTTAACTTGAAATCGCTTGGAATTAACCGTATTGCAGTACTAATTCAAATAATTAATTAATAATTAATAACTAATTTCGCTAATTAAGCGTAAATGTTTGCGATCCTTCCCACAAATCAGAAGTTGAATTTTGAATCCAATTCTAATCCCAACCACTGAAACAACCCGATGAGGAATAGAAATGTCGTTGTTTTTTCATTTACACAAACTTCGGTTGTTTTGTTCTTTATTCCACACGAACACAATTGAATCCTCATATATCAAAATGTTGTCAAGATGTCACTAGTCCCTCTTCAAAAGATCATTTGAATGAACAAAAGCATATTTTCTTCGCACCGGGATGGGAGGTAATATTTGTGTCGAAGCCCTTGGATTAAATTTTTCATCCCCTTCCTCATGCCATTTTGCCTCTGTTATAATTAAATATCCCACCTACCTGAGCAGTATGATTTATACTTATATGGTGGATTTATTCTAGAAACTGATTTCTTTCCCATTGTAGTGTCTTCAGTCGGGATGGTGAATATCTAACGCTCTCATACAGGGATCGAAATGGTGTCATCTCTGAGGTTGAATCAACTGTAAGTTGCCTTCTTTTATCCCTACTTCACCAGCTCTTTGACCCCTTTTTGAATAATAAGTTTCTATAAAGGTAATGCAGCAATTGAGTCAAACAATCGTTTGTCAAACTTTAGAATTTCAGTTTGGGATAGAGAGTGCGTGTGTGGGGGAGAAAAACGCGATCTCCAGGAATCAGAATTTCCACAATTTTTTCGTTTACAACTCAGCTCAATTTGAATAAGTTTGGGAATATTTCCTCCCTTTTCGAGTATTTGCCAAGTTGTTTGCCCAACCGAGAATATTTAATAAATATCACCATGAGGAAAGTCTAAGTCGCTTTCTCCTGCCATCATTTTCAGTGGTCTTTCCTTTAACGCAAAAAAGCGTCCATTCATGGTGTGCCATTCCGTTGCAGTCGCTTCAACCAAGTGACTATAAGGAGTAGCGAAGTGGGAATTTGTAGAAGAAGAAGAAGAAGAAGAAGAAGAAAGAGGAGGAGGAGGAGAAAGTTAGGTGGAGTTGTGTGCGGAATCTATATCCGGACAAAAGGAAAAACGAAGTATCTCTCCCTCACGCATTTGCTAGCACATATTCCAGGTGTTTTGCAAATGCTTTGTGTACGAGAGAGAGAGTGTGTCTTCATTAGCTGGGTGCATCGATGACCTAGATGTACATTTTCGGGGACTTCGAATAGGGAAAATTTTCATTTTACCTAACACAATGGCTTGAAAGACAAAATTTTTATGACTTCGCATTAATGAGAATCAACTTAAACTACTTATCAATTTGAAGATATCTTTTTGCATAAAACTCTGTCCAATTCTTTTTACTCTTTTGGATTTATTTATCCATCTGTTTGCTCCTTATGAAATACGGTCTTTTCTTCTAAAACCTTTTCCCAATCCTACATTCTCCCTCTCCTGTTTGTGGCTTACTTGAAGCCAATCAGTGCAGACTAAGTGACTCTGATGTCTCTGTATTGGTCGAGAGAGGAAGAAAGACCGATTAAGAGCCGCGAATTGTTTTCTTTCAGCCTGAAATTGCCATGGAAAAGGACTTTCCTTTCAGTTATTCTAAAATTCTTATTTATAGACATTTATTTATATCAAATGGTTATCATTAGCCAATTAGTTGACTTCAGGCTTCACAGAGGGAGAGGAACATCAAATCGAAAAAAATCGAGAGGGGGGAGTGAACAAAAGACTGTTTCAAAGGTGTAAAAGAGACAGACACAAAGGTAGATGAAAGGTGAGGTGAGTACTGTGAAAGTGATCGAATATGACATACAGTGGGGTCATGATAGCTTGAACTCAGAAGTCAACTGCCGGTTTATAGACTTTTTTTGCCGCATGAGTATACTTTGCCCAGGGTGCACTACGTGGAGGTAAGTCTATCGCACACCCCTATTTATAGACATTATCTATTCCCAAAATGTGGTGGTGAGTTCAGTCGATCAGTCAATCAAGACTAAGATTACGTCTTACCGCAATTCGTGCCTATACAGATTAATCGTAGGGCTGTCTAATGTATGTCCGAATGTTCGCAGCAAAGGTGAATGCACTTTTGTACTATTGAACAGATTTCTGCACTATAAATGTCGTGATCTCGGATAACTTCAAATGTCCTTTTTATGGATGTATTAAATTGAATTAAATTGAAACGCGTAACTGAATTTAAATAACTATGTTTAATCTGTTTCGAAAACGTGCTTAAGAACCACATTTTAATTTACTCCTTTCCGACATGGGAAAGAAATTGGCGAGTTTTGGATAGAACATCTCATTTTGTCTGTCCATACAATTTTAGAATTTAAAGCAGAGTTTGCATAGAAATTAATTAAACTTATTAATTAAACACTGATTACTATTCAACAATAGTTAAAAAACACCCGATGTTGTGCTATTTTAAGCTATACACAAAAGGTCTTCAGTGTAAATGCAGAAAAGTAAATACGGAATGTTACGAACAGTATTCGGAACGAACTTCGATACACAACCCAGCATATCTCAACTGGTTTCTGGAAATGTGTACAAATTTATTCAGTGAGATTTCCGGATTTGCATCGAAAATGTTCATTTTCAGTTCTTTGTTGGCGTATCGTGCAGTTCGTAGGTTGGAGTGCTTGCATCAGCCACACTTTATGCACTCACTTCCTCAACTGCTTAAAAATGTTCTGGCTCAGTTGGGAGAAGAGACGTCTGGTTGACTTCCACGCACCTCTTGACAGGGTGTCTCGTGAACGCATGGACTATTTCTTGGCGGAAAAAGCGTCTGCCCGCGTTTTTGTTCTGTCCTTACGACTGAATCTAGAGTTGTAAATTTAACAACTGTCTGTAGATACGTTATTGTCAATCTTTCTTTTGACATTGGAAATGATTGAATCCCAAATCAAGCTGCAGTTATAAGCACTTTTTGTTCGATCAAAAAGTGTATTCAGCAGGACTTTATTCACAATCGATAAGAACAATCTCGTTTACAATCAGCCCTTCAAAAAAATAAATTATCCTACAAACATCCTTTCCATCCACCTTGATGATTTACCAAGTGACCAACATAATGTATTCATAACAAATGACATGCTTTGTGATAGCTATCATTAGCCCTTTAGCTAACTTCGGGCTTCACAGTGGGGAGGAACATCAAAGTGAGAAAACTTCGAGAGGAGGGACAGAAGAGTGATTCACAGATGTAAGAAAGACAGACAAAAGTAGAGAAAAGGTAAGATAAGTACTGTGGAGTGATGTAATATGACATATTGTCGGGTCATAGCAGTTAGAAGTCAGAAGTCAACTACCGGTTTATAGACCTTTTTGCGTACGAGTGTACGTTGCTCAGGGTGCAGCACGTGAAGGTAAGTCTATTGCGCATCCCTGTGACCAATATATTGGAGGTCAAATATGAATACATAAAAGAATGTTTATCCTATATTTAAAAGTGGCAAATGCAGAATATTTTAAATAAAATACAGCAAGCGTTGAAGGTGTACTTTCACCATGAATGAGTCAGTTTTATTGCTAATTTCAATTATCTTCAATTCATTCGTCGCGTAATCCTTTGTTCTACCATTTTACGTCAACAATAGAGCCTTCAATTCCTCCATTCCTCACATTCAATGTATATATTTAACCCAGTTGCCGATGCGGGAGTTATGCCTCTCTCTCTCTCTCTCTTTACTATCTTTTTACACTCCTTTCTCCCGTTTTATTACTCCTGCCATCTGAATCACTCCTCCCATGTCTCTCTCTCTCTCTCTCTCTCTTGCCGCAAAAGTTGGTGAGAGGAGAGGAATGATTGTTTCAATTTTACTTCTCATACTTCTAATATTTACCCCCCCCCCCTCCCACGTGCTCAGAGATACGATTTATGGGTTTGGGTGCGAATTCTTGCTAATAACCTACTCTTTCTCCTCGAGTGACCGATGCATTTACGACAAATAAAATGGCCCTTCGAGAGTCATGTCTCCCGACCCACCCCCCCCNCCCCCCCCCCCCCCCCACACTGGGACAAGAGTTTGCAATTGTTCATTTTATAAGCAAGATTTGATTATTACTGCCGAATGAGTAATCGGGTGAATCATGCGATGAGGATTATATTTTTTTGTGGTTGTCTAGATTGTCGGTGGAAGAGAAACCACAACTGGCTCATATCTAATGAAATTCCTTTGCCTAAAAGGTCATTAGTGAACTGATTGAAGGCATAGTAGAAAGTGAATCTCGTAATCAAGTTATCGTTCAGCCGAGGCTAAAGAAGTCTTCATCTTTTTCATCTTATCAAGGTAATTACACAACTATTAGATAATAATAATTAATGCGGCATATAGATGGCCATTTGAATGACATAATATGTCTGTGGTGCCACGAGTAACACTCGGCTGTGGAGTTGAAGACCATGGGACCCAACAAGTACTATTGATCTGACATATTTCAAAATATTTTGTAAACTTCAGCCATCATCATCATCATCCTCTATCATCTCTGCCTCTTCTTATTACCGATTTTACTTTGTTAATTAGTGTTGTGAAAAGTTTAGCTCTTAACTGAATGAAAGGTGTGAGACCCCCCCCCCCCCACCAACCCCTAACCTCCATTTTTATCCACATCGTCCGTTCCTCATTCTCCCGGTCATGATTATTCACCCACGATAGCGCACAAATAGTCACTTCTCGGTAACACTGGCACAGTCAACTCTATGAATCATTGCCGCTCGCAACACTGTATCCATTTCCACCACAAAATCCCACCTGCGCTAAGATAGGAGTTAGGATCTCATTTTTCGTCTTGGACAAAAAAGATTCGGGCAGGAGTAAAAGGGTGGAAAGAAATCCATTCTCCTGTCTTATTTCTCTTTCTATCAGAGTTCTAGTTAGGTGGTGAGTGTTCAGTAACCTTAGCTAAAATAAGTGAAAATTAAGACGAATGTCTTCCTTTTTCGAACTTAAGGTCAAGCGAACCGTTTATATTTAGAATGTTTATTCTGCTCAATAAAGGAAAGGAGGGGGGGGGGGGGGGGAGTTGAGTAGGACCGATTTTCTCAATATAGTGGCCAATTCTGCAAAGCGTTAAAAGTTTGCGAATTTTGGAATATGTGTGGGGTTGTGAGAAAGGGCGCTTTAACGGTGAGCAATAAAATTTGTCTGTGAATTGGAGAAGATGAAAAAAGACCATTAACTGGAAAATCAGATAAATTTGAAGTAAGGGACGTATCTATCCCCCCAACGCTTTCTCAAATCCAGTCATTGTTTTAATCAACTGTCTGCGCTCCTTCACAATCACAAATCTTCGGTTATCACTTCAAGAATAAGGAAATTTTATTTCCTAGCGTAAAGATGTGGGAGTGATTCGAAAGTTTTAGTGGCGATTTCTTTTCATAGGTGGTAGGGATACGTGTCCTAAAAGGTGTTCTAGGTTTTCATTTCTTAATTCCAGAGGTAGGCGTTGAAAGCCTGTGACTGCGAATTGTTTGTGCAAGGAGACTCGAATCGGTGCCCAGCTTATGATCACATTTTCCCTAAAACCAGTTCAAATTGCTTACAGAACCGATGAAAAGGAGTTCATCTGGAATTGGGCAAGTTGATGAAATTTGACGGTCCTACCGTCAATCTAAACTTGGAATATTGGGAAATTTGAAATGCTCTCGGTCTTATTGAAAAAAATGTTCATATGAGAAGTACAATAGGGTGGGTGGGTGGGTGGAGGGGGGGGGGATAGCAAATTGCATAGTCTCCAAGCGTGTTTGATAACAGAAGAATGAGTTGACTGGAAGTTAAAATATTGGAAGCTCAAATAATATGCTGATATGTGGCACTGCGCAGCTGCTACGTTTAATACTTTTCTTAATTGCTCGACTAAAAATTGTCTATGTAATGGGTTCCAAAATTAAATTCCAATTAATATTTGTGTATATTTCATTGGTTTTGAATGTGGGGGGGGGGGGGTAGACTGAGTAAGAAGAAAGGGCGTTGGAAGGAATGGATATTTACTCAGTAATGCCTATTCCAACAAATATTCTCATGTGCAATTCGAAGTGTTCCTTGTGCCCCGTTTAGAATTTTGACATCTCTGAGCAGATTAAATAAACCCCATTGAACTGCAGCCTTATTATTCTTAAGTTTACACAATCGGAATACGATTTGAACATAAAGGTGATTCGCTTTAGATTATACAAGGATATCTCTGGAACATGAGTTTTAATCTGCATCTCCTTGCCGCTAAAATCTTTACGAATGTAGAAAGCCCTTTTTTCAAGTCAATTGGAGACCACTATACCAATTTTCATGATCTTCGTCTTGATTTCTCTTGTTGCTTCCTGATCACATTTATCACAACCCAGTTTCAATAAAGTGAAGTCCATGACTTTCAGATTCAATATTTTAAATTTTCACTCTTTATTTCCACCCACCTGGAACATACCATATCCTACTACTATTCATGGCCAGGATAATGAGATTAAAATAAAGGCTTAGTACAATGAGCACATTTGGTGGAACTTTTACCAAATTTTATTCGCCCCAAATCGATATTCAGTGGATTTTTTTCAGATGGAATTATTAAGTGGTTGAATATGATGCTATTGCGTACATGGTAGGGTTCGAACCCCGCAGAAATATTCACTGAGCCATCTCATTATTCTCGGGATGAAGTAACTCAGAAATCAATAAATACAGAGAGTGAGCAAAGTTTTGGAAAATGTTTCTCCAATCGACTCCCATTGTGTGTCAGTCTATATTCTAACGGTTGGAGTCAGTCCTTCGTGGGTCATCCCAGTTACACACACACACACACACACACACACACACATGGGGAAAGTCAAATTCGTCTCATTTTATAGGCACTTATCAATTACTTAATGTTCTTTTATAAAAAAAATTTCGCTATTGCTTGTCTAGGTATAGAATTCATAGATTAAATCCCAGTATTTTATTGTTTACTTTTCTTAACTATGTAATTTCATTTGTTCTGGTTGTTTAATATTTTTATTTTCTTTTCTAGTCTGTCAGTCCGCATTTCATTTGCTGTCTTGGTACTTTAAAATTTAATGCATGTCTAACTGACATTGTTATTAAATTTTAATATTCAACTGCTCCCAACTCAAAAAATAATAGATAAGTAATAAAATAATTTCTTTTAAATAGACAACCTATAGTCCGCTTTTGTATTAGCGTTAAGTTACATTCTGTCAGTGAAATTCACTACCACTTAAAGGGGAAATTAGGATTATCCAAACTGGTCTTCAGATCAAATAGGATAAATGGCAGTTCACCACTCGGCCATTTATTACTCCCAATTTTATGGCCGTCATTTCTGCCCATCTCACCTTTATAAATCCACCTCGTTATTGCCCATCAGCAGACAAAAATTCATCCTCCCTCACGCTTTGCAATTGAAACAAAACCGTTAAAACTGCATTGTCCATCTACTTAATTTCAATATAAGTAGCAAGTGGCTCCTGGGTAACTCCTCCGCCCCCCCCCTCGCTGCAATTTGTCCACGTAATTTCATTATGAGCTGAAAGTGGTATTGTCTTACTGGCTTTTAGAAACTGGAGGACTGCTTTTACAGTGGAGAGGTTGATTCTGCAAATTCTTCTTACGTTGCTGTGGATACTTGTTCGGGATTGAGGTATGTATATTGCTAGTCTTTTTAACCTATTTGCATGAGAGATGAGTCATTGCATTCATATCCGCTTTAGGGGTGCCATATTCTACCGCAATACGACTTATGTGATTCTGCCTTTGTCTTGCCCATCATGTGAACCACAAATTGCTCCTCATATTGTTCTTCCATGGTCACCTTCGCCAATTGCTCAAAGTAATTTCCCAAATCTTTATTTATTTATATCAAATGGCAGGCGGTTTGATGGTTATCATTTGCCCTTTAGTTGACTTCAGATTTCACAGAGGGGAAGGAACATCAAAGTGAAAAAAGTTGAGGAGGGGGGGGGGAATAGAAGAGTGTTTCAAATACGAAGGTAGAAAAGGTAGAAAAAGGTGAGATGAGTACTGTGAAAGTAGTCAAATATGACATACAGTGGGATGATGGTAGTTTGAAGTCATAGGTCAACTGCCAGGTAATAGATTTTTTTGCCGTATGAGTATACGTTCCCCAGGGTGGAGGTAAGTCTATCGCACACCCCGATTTCCCAAATATTGTATAGTAATTTCAGATAATTTATTCAATTAAAATTGGCAAATTCTTGTTCTTATAGGTTCTAACAGAATATTAATTAAGGAGAGTGGTGGAGAGGGGGGGAGTTGAGATTTTACCCATTGTAATCACCAAAAAGGAGAGTATTCTGAGAATCGAGTTACGATCAGTATTATGTCATTACTCACGGGACTGTAAATAAACTTGTGTGAGTTTTAACCTTGGTGTAGCATCTGAATACGCAGAACTTCGAAGAAGTTTAGTAATAGCTGAAGAGCTTCTAGTATCGTTGGAATATCCAGACTCTTACTTTACCTGACCACTAAAAGCACCGTATTGATCTCTTATTTATTAAATTTGGAACCAACTTCCTAATACTTAAAGTCTCCAAGGTTAATCTTTTATGATTTGATCCTTGAGTTCCCGGTTACCTTCATGTCTCCTATATCCAGTGGTTTCAAATCAGTTCATTTAATCCATTGATTAATCATGTCATTTGTTCTCATTTTTACCTCAGAGTTTGATGGGACCGCTAATAAAATTTTATGATTTCTATTAATATGGGAAAGTTTATTACTATACTATTCAATAGGCAATTTTTGAAATGAATTGCATTTAAGTGTTACTTTCAAAATGGGCAATTTCTTATTGGTATCCAAGTATATCCATTTCAATCTGTCTAAACTGTCAAAAATTGAAATGAAAGCTTTATAAAACTCGCTTTTAACTGGCAGTCCAAAATCAGTTGCGCACAAAGTGCTACTTTGCGACAAATTAGCCAAATTGTAAAATTGAAAAAGTGTGTTATTTGAACTTGTAGCTAAATTAAGCAACGCCCCTTTTTATCATTTTTATTCTTTAATGTTGTATCAAGTATCTTATTAATTTGTTAGCCAATCCGAACTAAATTTGATTACCCAGATGAGTAATTGCACGTGGATTGGCGCACTGGTGGCACTAATCATTCATTGTCATCGGAGGGATGATGAAAGCTCTAATCCTATTATTGAAGCAAAATTTAGGAACCAAGCCGTACTGGACCACTCACAAAATTTATGATCTTGCATAGGCCAACGATATAGGACAGTGGGGAGGAAGGTGTACGCATTAGGAAGCCGAATTGCAAGAGGAGTGGAAGGCGTCTGCACTAAGCAGTTTCGTGCCTCTATGAGTATTGTGCTATAGGTCTTATAAAGATTGAAGAGAGCCATCAAAATGGTGTAGAAGAACTCGCTAAACTAAAACTTCTCTAGTCTTTGGTAAATATTTATTTATACCAAATGGCAGGCGTTTTGATAGTTACCATTAGTCCTTTAGTTGACTTCAGGCCTCACAGAGGGTAAGTAGTCGAATATGACATACAGTATGGTGATGGTAGTTTGAAGTTAAGTAGTCGAATTTGACATACAGTGGGGTGATTGTAGTTTGAAGTCATGTCAAATGCCGGTTAATAGACTTTTTTGCCGTATGAGAATGTAGGACATATAGGGGGGTCATGGTAGTTTGAAGTGAGAAGAAAACTGCCGGTTAATAGACTTTTTTGCCGTATGCGTATACGACTGCTGGTTAATAGACTTTTTTGCCGTATGAGTATACGTGGAGTTAAGTCTATTGCAAACCCTTCTTTGGTAAATATAAATCGAATCGAAATAGACCGTAGGCAGAGAACAGAGTATGGTTACGTGCAATCGCTTGAGTATGGGAAATCGAATTCGAAATAATAAATAGTGAGAACGGGGATAAATTGAAAGGTAGTTTAAGGAGGTGGCCAATCTTAAGAAAGCTGTGAGCAAAGTTTGGGGGTTCGTTCTTTTTCTAATGTGAATCCTTTAGAACGTTCTTCGCCCCCCCCCCCTCCAAGTTTGGGAGTCACTGTTTTATACAATTTCCGGCGGGTAATTAGTAGTTTTTCTTCCCTCCTATTCAGATGCCTCAATGCGAACCTTCTGGCAGCCGGTTGATGTTATGGCTCTGATGCAAAAGGCCCTGGATTCTGGACTTCCTGATCCAACAAATGCAATGCACGATATCTGGTTGGAGTTCATTGTGGATCAAAATATGGTAAGCGTCTGGTTACTACAACTTGTACGCCAAAGAACCCATTCAAATGCTTAGTAGTTTGCGTGTGGTCGATTCCAAATGCATTGGCGAAGGCGATGTTGCTAATTTTGTTATGAGCATTTGCATATACTTTCAATTTCAGCTCTGGGAATTCAATGGAAGCTCGACGATAACTATTCGATATGTGGCCTCGGTGGTGAATCTGGTCAACTTGGTAAGACTTCTTGATATTCTTGAGCATTAAACTATCCATGTATTTGTTCAATCTGTAATACAACCAAGATGGCTTTTTAGCCCCAAACCTACATTTGCCAAATTCTTACTGATGGCATTAGAATTATTTTAACTTCCAAATTAAAGCAACTTCTAGCGACTGTGTCATCGGGTACATTCCAATGGATGGACCACTTTTCTGATTAAATGAACTTACTAAATGCAATATATATCTTAATCGCAATTTCTATATCTATGCTCCGCCAGCTTCCATCTTTTCACATAATTTTCATTTCCTTTTAATGTATATGCACACTTTAGACGTTTATTCGTGTGATCATTCTTCAGCCTCTTAGAATTAGTCATTTATCTCATTGATATATCCATAATTTTGAATCGTTTTATTTTTCGATAAATTAGCATTTCCGAGATCTGCCAGTTCGAATCCACCTGCTTCGAACACAAATTTGGAACCTCGGCAATCGAGCGCCAATCGAGAGTAGTATCAAAGCCACTCTGAACAGTATTCAACGCTATCGTGCCGATCAAGCCTCTAGTGTACACTTAAATATGAATAGAAGATACCGACGAGATTTGGATTCCGATTTGGAAGACAATGAGTTTCAAGAACCGCCTCAAGCCGTCTACAAGCAGCCTGGATCAAGAAAAGCTGACATCACCATGCTCCTGACGGACGCTGAAAAGATGGAATTTGTTGAAGGGGTGGATCACTTAGCTGTTCCCGGATCAATTTGTACGCCCAGAGCTACTGCTGTGGTTAGGGTAAGTTCTAATTAAGACTTGCTATTGTTGATAAATCTTACAATTGGTTTGTTTTAATTCATATACACGAAGACCAGCCATCTTTGTTTCTCCTACCATGGAGAATAAACGAGTTGGGGGGTAATCAAATGTCCTTTCAGTCAGCTATACTTGCCCACTCACCAATATCACTGTCAAACTGGGAGGTTGTCATAGGGTACCATGTTCGAAGTTCAACAGTGACCTTTTAAGCATAATCTTTTGCTAAAGGCTAGTATTTCACATCTTCATTGTGATGCGCAATGCTGGTTTATTGCAATGGGGTATTGGCTCTATGGCACTTAAATTAGCCTAATCTTTAATCGATAGTGATAGATATTGCATCTATCCAATTGAGACTAATGGTTTTCAAATGCTTATCAAAAACAGTGAAACCACCATTGGAGTTGCGACTTGCAATGCCAAGGCGTTATTTCTCCTCTCTTTTATTTTGGCGAATAATCTCTATTCCTCCATTTTCAGTGTGTGCAACCAATATGCCAGCATTGAACCTACACACCGCTTTTTATTGACCATCAACACTTACTGCCGCTCTCTACGTATTCCAGGTTATAAAGATTAGTACTCCATAAAGCAAAATAGCGTCATCACTATCCTTTCTTGCATTCTTGCAGGCAGTAATATCGCATCGTAAGATGCTAAAGGCGCAGAAATTTCACAAAGAAAAAAGTAATTAGACGGCTATAGTTATCGGAGCTTATCTGAGATTTCTAATTGGGTGGAAAAGCAAAAAACAAAACAGCCAATCCCATCTTGAGCTTTTTCAGGTCTGGTAAAAGTGTAAGAGACAAAAGGGGTGTTTTTTAGCGTTGCCCTTTTAATAATTCGACACCTTCTCCTAATTCGCTCGCTTTATCATTGAACAAGTCGAAAAGTGCACTTTTCTTTTAAGTCTAGTAGGCGCTTTGTTAAAATCAAGGAAACTATTCGTCGAAAAATTTCCCACATTCTTTTCATTCATACTAACCAGTTATCAAAATCGCAATGATTACCCTCGTAATGACAAACTCCATGAAATGTTTTCCTCTGTTAAAATTATGAAAATTAGATTCCGTAAACATTGAGATTCAATTCGTCTGAATTATGTTTAAACTGGGCTACCTAATCGTACAATAACGTATATTTTAACTTACTTATCTGAACAGTTGAACACTGGAAATAGAAAAATCATCCAAATAGGAGAGAAATGAATATCACTTCTATAAGTTCATTTGCACATAAGGGCCGTAATTCATTTTTCAATGTCCTAATTATTGCAAAAGTCACTTTCAATTCATCTCTGTGGTTTCTGAATGCACACTTTACTCACGATATTGTACAATGCGTTGGCAAGCGTTCATTACCGACTTGTACAAAGCTTATTACGAAATAGTTCGCAAATTTTAATTAAATGGAAACATTTCACTCAGGGGATATGACACTGGGTATGAATCGGAGTAAATAGGTACTAGAAGTGGGGTATCAAGAGCTTTGCATCTTTTGAATTAATTAGGTCACTGAGTACAATTCACATTATAGTACTCTAATATTCCAATTCTACGAATGAGCTCGCATAGTAGCTCGTGCTTATTTTCGGGTTGATTACCCAGGAGATGGTACATGAGGCGGAGGCTCTAAGTTGATTGGTTGGTACTCGAATCGGTCATCGGTCTATTGGCAACTTAAGGACAACGCGTTTATACTAGCCTTGATGTGCATAACAATCATTCATAACTCACTAGAGCTCATTCAAACCATACTCTTGTAACCAATATGACCGGTAATGTAAAAACTCAAGTGATTAACCAATTTTTGACCGATTAGTGCTACATGCTAAGGAAATCATTTATTATCTCCAAGCCCCGATATCTCTAACTGACATTGACCAATTAATATGCAAATAATTTGCTGTAAGTTTGATGTGTCTTTCGTAAATTGTGGATTTCGCCCACAGCACTACGAACATCACTTTTATAGATTAATACAGCGTCCTCAGAGCTACTGTTACTGGTGGTGGTTTCATTTCCGCATGGCCAATTTTACCGTCTCATGTTAACAAGTCATGGTTGTCTCGTGTGCGTCATGTTGTAGGTAAGGCCGTAAAATATTTCAACAACCTATAAATCACTGGAAGGTCTCGTATATGATGTGGCTAACCTTCTTCGCTCATACACTCAATTTAGACGCCGAATTCACGTAGATAGGGCACTCGGTTTGCTTTGATGGAAGCAACTGGCTTCGCTTATTGAAAACTATCAAAGCTGCATTGCGGAATAAAGAAAGCTCATAATGTAAAAGAACATAAAGTAGCGTCTTCAAGCTACGGCCCAATGATTCCCCTTTCAAGCTTAAAAGGAAATAGTCATTCTGCTCTCTCTCCCTCCCTCCATTTAATGCTCTATTGAAGTTAGAAAAAGTACCGAGATTAGGGAAACCACGGGAGAGACGAATCTCTCGAAATGGGTGAAGCCAAGCTCTTCTCTTCCCACCCTCTATCCTCTCCTCTGATTTTAAAACTCGTCCACAAAAGATGCTTGAAGGATAGTGGGAGAGAACACGCGCGTTGGACGCCAAGTACCCGTTAGGCGTCCGCCCGGCCACATGATGAATAATGCGTAAACGGACACTGCACGGTCCGGCCCCACCACGCTGGCGTATTTGCCTTTCCGATGACTCACACACACACGCACACGCACCAACTACTTTCCTACTTACTACTCCCGACATCTAAGTGACCACTGTTCATGCGCTTCCTGGCTTTGTGCAGTACTAAGACTCTACCAACTGCGTACTCTGCAAGTCGAGTCTTTTTGGCACTTCTCCGTCCAAAATGAGTTGCTTATACTTGGCTGCATTGTGTTAAAAAGTTGTGGTTACCTCAAGGAGCAACTAACTCCTCTTGTTGTCTGGTGTATTAATGCAAAGACGTTTGTCATGAATCGCTGAGTCACTAATGAGAAAACCATGAAGAGCATTTGCCGAGTGGATGAATATTCAAAACGCATTTCTGTCTACCAAAGTAACACAAAAAAATTAATTGTGAGAACACCGGAAGCACTGAAGTAGCCCTAGTAAGCATGTCTGAGACATCCGATGAAACAGCTATGGGAAACTGCAGATACATTTCTAGGGTTTGAAAAAATCATCCAATATCATAAGCAAGGCGAGTGTTGAATTCATATTTTGGGAGAATACCTTAGTCCATGGTATGGCGATCCTTTCCCCTAAATCCTCATTCGCAACTCAACTGTTTATTTCAAAATGCAACAATAAAACTTTACATAATTGACACGATCATAGGTAATGAAGCCCAGCTAACAGAGTTTTGAGGTGCCTCTTCTTGACTACATGAAATCTGGGAGACGATGAATTGTGTTTGGAGCAACGAGACTGGACCTGCTTGATCAAAAAATACCAGTTTTAATCATATTTATTTATTTATGTCAAATGGCAGGCGTTTTGCTGGTTATCATTAGCCCTTTAGTTGACTTCAGGCTTCACAGAGGGGAAGGAACAACAAAGTAAATAAAAGTCGAGGGGAGGGGAACTGAAGAGTGTTTCAAAGACGAAGGTAGAAAAGCTAGAAAAAAGGTGAGGTGAGTACTGTGAAGGGGTGGAATATGACATAGAGTGGGGTGATGGTAGTTTGAAGTCAGAAGTCAACTGCCGGTTTATAGACTTTTTTGCCGTATGAGTACACGTTACCCAGGGTGCACCACGTGGAGGTAAGTCTATCGCACATTGGCATGCATGTGCG
>UZAE01013823.1:6920-18863 GCA_900617975.1 Rodentolepis nana | reverse complement strand
TCACCTCACCTTTTTCACTCTACCTTTGTGTCTCTCTCTTATACATCTTTGAAATACTCTCCTGTACCCCCCTCCCCCTCTCGACTTTTTTTCATTTCTTTCTTCTCTGTGAAGCCTGAAGTCAACTAAAGGGCTTATGGTAACTATCAAAATACCTGCCATTTAATGTAAATAAGTTCTGCAATACCTTTCCAGTTGATCCAATTTTATGGCCTATCATGTCACTTTTGAGTTATTAATATCTTGTTACAGGCGGGAAGCATTAGATTAGACCTATTTATCTTTGTCCTTTCGGGGTGTGCGATAGACTTACCTCCACGTGGTGCACCCTGGGCAACGTATACTCATACGGCAAAAAAGTCTATTAACTGGCAGTTGACTTCTGACTTCAAACTACCACGACCCCCCTGGTTGTCATATTCGACCCCTTTCACAGTACTCACCTTACCTTTTTCTCTACCTTTGTGTCTGTCTGTCTCTTTTGCATCTGTGAATCGCTCTTCTGTTCCCCACCCCTCGACTTTCTGCTACTTTGATGAACTTTCCCTCTGTGAAGCCCGAAGTCAGCTAAATGGCTAATGATATCTATCAAAACCCTGCCATTTGAAATAAATCTTTGTCCTTTCCGACAAAAAAGAAGCTGTTTGCTATTGCTATACAAAGCATAAATTTTAGAGTCTAGCTAATTTTTTTCATTATCATTTTAGAGTTATTCATCTGACTGAAATGAGCTGGGTTATCTGTGAGTGGATTGTATAGATTTAATTGAAGCCAACTGCACATTTTATGGCTTAAAAGCTTAATGGCTTAGCATTCAAAAAGTGCAATCACCTCGCTCAAAGAATCTCCGAAATGGTTGAAGTGATTTCACGAGCAGACTTTTGAAATTGGAGTTAATTGGTAGTTATGCTTTTCTGTGTCACATTCCAATCTTTCCACAACGGGGAATCCTCATGGTGAAGAAAAGAATTGACAACCTGAATTGCCATTATATGTGTGGATTTAATCAGCAGTCATAGTAATATAGTGTATTAGATTACGGAAGAAAGCCTGGTTTCGATTATCGATTTCTTATCAGTGTATACTAATGCGAATGGGTAAACTTAGTGTATTGCATAATTTTTTTTAAAAAAAGAATATTTCAACATTTATTTATTTATCTAAAATGGCAGGCGTTTTGATGGTTACCATTACCTCTTTAGTTGACTTCAGGCTTCACATAGGGGAAGGAACATCAAGATGAAAGTCGAGAGGGAGGGAAAAGAAGAGTGCTTCAAAGACGAAGGTAGAAAAAAGGTGAGGTGAGTACCGGAAGAGACAAACACAAAGATAGAACAAAGGTGAGGTGAATACTGTAGAGAGACAATGGTAGAAAAAAGGTGAGGTGAGTACTGGAAGAGACAAACACAAAGATAGAACAAAGGTGAGGTGAATACTGTAGAGAGACAATGGTAGAAAAAAGGTGAGGTGTGTACTGTGAAAGGGGTCGAATATGACATACAGTGGGGTCATGGTAGTTTAAACAGACACAAAGGTAGAACAAAGGTGAGGTGAGTACTGTGTTGTCAGAAGTCAACTGCCGATTAATAGACTTTTTGATTTTCAGTCAGAAGTCAACTGCCGGTTTATAGACTTTTTTGCCGTTTGAGTAGTCAGAAGTCAACTGCCGGTTAATAGACTTTTTTGTGAAGTGAGAAGTCAACTGCCAGTTAATAGACCTTTTTGCGTTGAAGTCAGAAGTCAACTGCCGGTTAATAGAATTTTTTTGCCGATAGTTTGAAGTCAACTGCCGGTTTATAGACTTCGAATATGACATAGAGAAGTCAACTGCCAGTTAATAGATCATGGTAATTGAAGTCAGAAGTCAACTGCCGATTAATAGACTTGGGGTCATGATAGTTTGAACTCAGAAGTCAACTGCCAGTTAATAGACTTACTCATGGTAGTTTGAAGTCAACTGCCAGGTAATAGACTTTAGTTTGAAGTGAGAAGTCAACTGCCGATTGATAGACTTTTATTTGAAGTCAGAAGTCAACTGCCAGTTAATAGACCTTTTCAGTCAGAAGTCAACTGCCGGTTTATAGACTTTTTTGCCGTTTGAGTAGTCAGAAGTCAACTGCCGGTTAATAGACTTTTTTGTGAAGTGAGAAGTCAACTGCCAGTTAATAGACCTTTTTGCGTTGAAGTCAGAAGTCAACTGCCGGTTAATAGAATTTTTTTGCCGATAGTTTGAAGTCAACTGCCGGTTTATAGACTTCGAATATGACATAGAGAAGTCAACTGCCAGTTAATAGATCTGGTCATGGTAGTTTGAAGTCAGAAGTCAACTGCCGGTTTTGGGGTGATGGCAATTTGAATTCAGAAGTCAACTGCCAGTTAATAGACTTTTTTGCCGTATGAGTATACGTTGTCCAGGGTGCACCACGTGGAGGTAAGTCTATCGCACACCCCATATTACAACATAGGTATTTGGGTTGCCGGACAAATAATTTTCCTTTTTCAATAAAGTGCATTTGGGACAGACCATCAAAACCTCAAAGAGAAAAGGCGGTAAACGTAGCCACTAGCGTCGAGGTGCAATGAACTTTTCTAATGTTTGGCAACAACCTGGTATCGTAGCTACTAGGGGTAAAAATTGATCCATGATACGCCGATAAACGGAAGGGTGTCATTACAATTCAATCCTTTAAACATGAAGAAATATGATGTGCGTTTTCATTCCTATTTACCTAAATCCACTTGAATTGCTTATGAAAGTGGGAATGATTACAAACTCTAGCTCATGAAAATAGTCGATTTCCACCACTTTCACTTAAGGACTAGTAGATGGTCCTCCATCGAATACTCTCGAACACCCAAAAGGAAACAAAAGCCTCTTATCGGTAAGACTAGGGGGGGGGGGGTGAGTATTTACTCAAAGTAAGCTTTGAACACATACACCAAGATAAGGCTTTACTTGTTCCTCCGCGAACCCACAATGCGAATTTTTCGTTACCCAACACTAAAACCCCCTGTCTGTCATGTCCAGACGCTATTTTTTATACTTTTACGCCCACAGTTATCGCCTCATTCACTCGTTCCCAATTCCTCATTGCGGTATACTACCTACACATCGGTCTGCGGAACAATTTGTGTTCTCCGTTTGGAACAGCTGTCTGTGGTCGTGAGCTGTCAGCTCTTGTCATGCCTTCCACAGCCTGTCTTTGGGCAGTTGATTCCTACAATGTGGCAACTCAACAAAATTGATGGCCTTCAAAAACTGTATTGAAAACTATTTCTTAGATGTGACCTTAAACTTGAAGAAGTTAATTACATCTTGTTAGTAGAAAATACCTCCTGGGTAGAAAGCAGTTCAAATGTGACTTGGATAAGCATTCGATTTGGTTATCCTCTCAATGGACTCTGATCATTGGCTAAAGAAGATTCCTTGAGGCTGAGGGAGGTTATTTCCTAAAATGCGCATTGAGTTGCCACAAAAAGCTCGACTATTATTAAACTATTCTAGTATATTTATTACTCATTATAACTAAGAATAGGAGTCTAAATGAAATTAGCTTTATTCGGGTTCACGCTAAGAGCTCCCCAAATCATTGCCATCCAATGAGACTGAGTTTCTAAAATTCTCTCAGCATTTCATAATCTGAATTTGCGTGTGAGCCAGGAGCCCCAGGGATATTAACAGCAGTTGGTATCTTCATTAGTAATTACTGTTTTAGGGGAAAATCCTAGGAAAACACATTCAGACGGAGGATCTAATTGTCGCTTAATCGCTCCAGCTCGCCTAAATTAGCTTCCTTCTCGCCTAATTCTCACCATCACGCAGCACAACTTACAAATTCGTCTCAGTGATCTGAGTACATTACATGAGAAAATTCACTTCCATTACACTGTAAAATTGTAGGAAAGTTTCACACACACACACACACACACACGCACACACACCCCACTGATGACACGCCAACTTAACGTCCAAGCACCATAGTAATGAAGATGGAAGGAGCGTTAATCCTCCTTAATGCGATTTAGCTATTATTAAATGTGTATTTCTGGGGGCTGTTTGAGGTAGGAGAGAGTGGAAGGGAGGGAGAGAGAGAGAGACTAACTTTATTCAGGCAGAGAGTTTACAAGACTCGCATCAAGAAAGATCTTATCTAGAGCATCGAGTTTAGTAAACTCGGGCTTTCCTGCGTTCCTTTCTTTCTCCCAGACATCTGTAATGGCCTTTTCAGACGTGTCAGGTTTGAAGATTCCCTCGTGATGTTTTAAATCCTTCGGAAGAAGCTCATTCCAGGCATGCCATCGTTCTGTACACCTGGTCTCATGATAGTCCCAGGAGCTACTTAAATAACGGCCCCCACATATATAGCATGGGTGGCCAGGAGGTCTACACGGTTTTCTACTTAGCCTTTCCAAGTGTTGTTCCAGCTCTTTTTTGCGTCTCTCCTCCTCAGCTTTACGCGGAGAACAGACCTTGAGATGAATTTCTATTGAATGCTCTGAATAAAATCTACGACAACAGGGACACTCGACGTTTGATACTCTCGAGGTTTGCGGTCGTTGCAACAATATTGCTTGAGGCGAGCTGTTTCCATTTTCACCGTTAAATTTTGATGTGCTTGGTCGCGATGCTATGGTGTATCGTGTTTTTCGATCATAGGACATTCTAAGCTCGTATTTCACAAGTTATTCTAAGATAGGCACCTTAGTAGCAAAGAACGTGTTTTTTCACGAGGTTAAGATCTTTGATTGATGAGGAAATTTTCAAATTTCGTGGAAATCACGTGAAATAAATACTCAAAATTTACCTTTTGGTAGGGAATGTTGGATTCCTAGCGAACATGAAATACACGCTCAGCTTCAAGAGGTCAATCTACATAATTTGTATTAAATTTAAATTAAAACATAATCTATTATTTAATTGCATTTAGTGGAAGTTCATCAATGTATACGAGATTTGCTGTTCTTAAACATTATTTAACATATGCGCACATGAATTAATGACATCACAGTTTAAATAGTTTTATTTATTAATTTACTTTTTATCATATCAAAAATTTCAAAATTCTCAAAAGTAGCTATCAATATCTATTAAGTTTGCATTTCTTGCGCATATCGTTAATCGGCTTTGGATAATTTCGGCTAAAACAATTTACAAAATGATATCGATTTCAACGCTCATAAAATCAGTAAATATTGCTGTCATTAGATATTACGACGTATTTCACTGGCAGAAAGAATAAAATATCATTACCTAAGTTAAAAATATTAGGGCGCGGATGGATTTTAAAATAATGAATTATTCCAGAAACCTGTCACAGTGATTTCTTCAATCCATTTTCCTGAATGCATTGCACGCGTCTCTACATTTCCTGCATAGAACGGAAAAGGAATTTCATGTTTGGTTTATCTTCTATTCAGAAGCTGAGTTTTTTGGAATGTCTCCGATTTTTAATAATGCTCAGTAAACAGTCTTTATGTATACCAAAGATAACATCGGGTTAAAAGGCTAAAATGACAGCCACGTTTAAGAGTTTTATTGAAAATCGGTTCAACATTATATTTAATCGTTAAATATATTATGGAAAATAAATAAGGAAAAAAATGGAATTTAAGATATCACTCTCTCTCTCTCTCTCCATCTCTGACATTAAAATATAATTTGCCCATGTTACACAAACAAAATTTTGTAAGGAATTTTTGAAAAATTACCGCGTATTTTGAAATACTATTATAAATAGTTTTGTTTTAACTCTGATAAATAAAATTTTTGTTTCTTTGTAGTATTGCCTGTGAATACTTCACAAACAACTCTCACTTCTATTGGTTGCCCATTTTTTCCAGCCCAAAGTGGGAAAGCGGTTTAACCTTCCCGGAAGTTTATTCAAAGCCATGGAAGTGGGAGGGGGGGGGGGGGGGGGGAAGGAGGCGGGGGACTGGTATCATAATTATTCACAACGCTACGTCACTTAGTGCGGAATCGTTCTTTCCTGAAGCTTACGGTAGATGCCCACTAAGGCTGGTTATGATAACATCAGCGTCCTTAGGCATTTTACCAGTGCTCTAGACATCTAAAATAGCGCGTAAATGCTCTAGAACGCATATACGTATGTGTATATATAAGTATGTTTTTTTCCAATTTCATGTAAACAATAGACAAAGAGTAAGCTTTTAAGAATATCCTGCCATTCCTGTGTAAACTGAATTGATTGTAGCTATTGGACATTTTTTGTCAGGAGGGGGGGGGGGGTTTCCTCTCAACGCATTCAAATTATTCATTAAACCGTAAAAATTTCCAAGTTGGGTGTGCATATCGACTCGCTTCGAGTATCCCAAGACCGATAAATAGAGAATTCGAACAAAAGAAGGTTCGAAACCCCGAATTCTCTAAACCAAGTTACTTCAATGAAATATATTCCCAACCCCCATTTTTGTTTCATGATAATTTGGCTAGAAATATATTAATCTGAAAATCATTCTATATAACACGAATCTCTATAATTCAACTATTTGTACTAATATTTACACCAAATGACGTGAGTTTTGATGACCATCATTATCCCTTTAGTTTTCTTCTGGCTTCACAGAGGGGAAGGAACAACAAAGTGAAAAAGTCGAGACGGGGGGGGGGATAGAAGGGTGTTTCAAAGACGAGGGTAGAAAATGTAGAAAAACGTGAGGTGAGTACTGTGGAAGTAGTCGAATATGACATTCAGTGGGGTCGTGGTAGTTAGAAGTCAGAAGTCGAATGCCAGTTAATAGAATTCGTTTGCCGTATGAGTATACGTTGCCCAGGGTGCACCACGTGAAGGTAAGTCTATCGCACACCCCGTTTTTACTAATATTGGAGTGTTTGAATGCTTATGATCCACCCACCCTTACGTACTCATTTCAAATAACTTTGTAAATTGTCAAAAATGTCATTCCCGAAGCTAAACATATTGCCGAGTCTACATCCATTGTACTTTCTTTCGCCTCGTGACCTATTTGCATAATAAAATTAATTCTGATTTAAGAGGGTTCGCTCATGTTAAAATCTTCAAAAATCAAATGGGAGAGGTGTTGACACGGCCTCATCTGTCCAAAGTGACTTCCCAACCACACCTCTGATTAGGAATTGACAATAATCGATATCAAAACCTAATTTTCCAGGTGAGCCCGATAATTACTGCGCCGTTGGGACAATCACTGCAAAATCATTGCAGTTAAATCGATTTTGATCAAAATTTCACTATGAGGTCAGACTCAAAAATAAATGCAAGCAGAAGGCATATTTAAAAGTGCCACTCATTAGAGCTCCAATTTTGAATGATATAATAAAGAGATAGGCATGAGAAAAGTTGCTGAGAATTCCAGTTACTGTCATATGATTGCAAACCAATATGATGCGATCAATCTCGCACCTAATCCACTTATATTTTTGACGCAAAATGAAATTAAATGAGAGTTGCACTACATCTTAATGACTTTAGCTAAACCCTTTTTATTAGAAGATGGGAAGATTATTCTAAATTATCGTCAAAAATTATTGTGTGAAATTGCCTAAATTGTTGACACACTAAAATTTATTGTCAAAAGTAAACTTTTACTAAATTTGTTTACAAATATTTTAAAAAATGTTGTAGTAATCAATAAATGAAGTAGGTGTTAATTATATCAAAATCATTTTGATATATATATATATATATTAATTCATTTATTAAAATTATTTTTATTGATATATCATTGAAAACTAATCTTTGTCTTAATAACAAGCGGTTCTATGATTAATACGTAAATAGAGTTAGGATGCTGCCTCGGGATTACTGTTTCATTTTGAGACAATTTTCCCACATTTGCTGAGATTTTCTCTACCTCACGGTGAGATAAAAAGATCGCCTGCTCTCAGGTAATTTTCCCATCCAAATACGCATCAATATGTCATTAAAGAACATTAGGAACTCTAGGCGTATCTAAGTGATTTAATCCTATTTGTAAGGCAAATAAGCGATTTTTGTGCATAATAGTGGGAAACAGAATGAGAGGGAGTGGGACTAGCACTAGCGAAGATTAACAAAAAGTAAATGCTGGGATCAATTTGTGAGCTTTTGTTAAAATTCAAGTGCCATCTAATTGCATTAATGAGACCCAAGCATTGTAGTCATAAAGTCACCCAGAAACTTAAAGATCAAGTTACGAAAAAGGGAAATATTTGGCTTACACAAGGCGAATTTTACTTCTAAAGAGAAGGTAGAGAAATAAACGTTTCCGGTCTATAGAGTAGAGGGTCTTGAAATTCACACTTCTTTGTGCATTCTTATTCAATAGACCGTTTTATCAATTGCTGCCCTAGGAGTAAAACCTGCAGCCATTGAAGTGAACAGTAATTCATAAAATTCTCCCCTTATTACTCACAACCGGGTAAATAGAGCACTTAGATACCGAAACCAACGCTTATTGGTCACTACCTACTAAAACAAATCACTAATAGAAGGACCTTCTAACCCCTACTTGCACTTAATCGATTTGTGTGCGAATTCTGTTTGTATTTATCACAACAAGCCCCAAGCTGTATTCTGTACTTGAGAGTTTGAATCGCCCAATTGAAAACAAAATCTATAGAAGCAGCGAGACCATGACAGCTCAAAGTCAGTTAATAGGAATAGAAGGAGTTAGAACGGGGATTATTGCTTTAACTAATTTTTACAAACGCTTACAGTCCATCTCGCACTCTTCCTGGTTCTATTAGTAACTACTCTGCATCATTATCCAATCACTATCTTCGGATGCCATGTTCGAACTGTCGAGGAAGTGAAAATGATGTAGCGACATGCAAAAGCATAGCGTCACTCATCGGGACGCAGAGAAAAAAACAACTCTATCGGTTTCCGGTCAACATCAAAGTCACCTCCTGTCAAAATTTCGCACGTTTTCAGTCGTTACTGGTGATACTACTCACCACTAGAGCAAGATGAGCAAGGAATAATTTGGAAGTGTCGTGGGGTTTGAGCACGTAGCACACAGTGCTTAAATAACTTGCTTTCATCTTGCCGCCAAATAAAGTTCAGTGACTAGTAAGTAGAGACGTGAGAACAATATTCGGTCGCTTCTCCTGACACGCGTCGACCGAGCGCCAAAAAGAAGAATAAACGCATAATGAGTTAATTGAGCTTCTTTCAATCACGAGCAGTAACGGCTTATTTGGTGCCAAGAGTTAAAACAAAGCCAATTTCAGCAGCATCCAAACGGGTTACTTAAACATTTATTTTATATCAAATGGCAGACATTTTGATAGTTTCATTAGTCCTTTAGGTGACTTCAGGTCTCACAGAGGAGAGGAAATATCAAAATGAAAAAAATTCGAGAGAGGGGGGAGGAAACAGAAGAGTGTTTCAAAGATGCAAAAGAGACAGATGCAAGGGCAGATAAAAAGGTGAGGTGAGTACAATGGAAGTAGTTGAATATGACATACAGTGGGGTGATGGTAGTTTGAAGTCAGAAGTCAACTGCCGATTAATAGACTTTCTTGCTGTATGAGTATATGTTGCCCAGGGTGCACCACGTGGGGGTAAATCTATCGCACACCCCGATTACTTAAACATGATAATTCAGAATTCAACTGATGAACAATTTTTAAAGCCGCCAAATAATTTCTTCTTTAAAAATGTACTTTCAAAACAGAAGAAATTTATGTGATAAATATCAGATTAAATGCTTTTCACGTTGCATTTTTAAGTAATTTTTTGGATTATAACAATAATGTAATTATAAATAGTAGTGTCGGTAAAGATGGAGTAATTTAGAATAATCACCATTTGAAACAGTAAAATAGTGGGAGATACTTTATATGTTCATTATGTATCATTGGTATTAAGTATTAAAACTTCCAAACATATCTTAAATATGGTTTAAATATGAGCAATTGGATTAAATTTAGTGGAAATGTAAGGTTCGTTATTTTGAATTTAAAACGGAAACGTTAAGGCTATTTAAATGGAATAGGTACAGTAAAGGAAAAAACTCTTTGAAAAAATCTTGTTATACTAAGTTTGTTCTCTCAACTAGCTTTTAGTAATTTAATTTCAAATTTAATAGCGAAAGGGCAAAATTAAATAGCAGGGACATTGTAAGTTTAACCATTTAAACTATCTGATTGTATTGTGGATCTGAGGTGTAAGCACACAACTAACCGCAAAGTGCGAGATCGTTTCAGTTCAAACGAATTTAAACGTGGTACAGAAAGTAGCCCAGATGAGCACACAGCTTCCTAATCAACATGGGGAGCAGTTTGCATCAATCATCCACTTCAAGACCAATATTGTGCTGTTGGAGAAAGCTAACTAAGCTAACTAACAGTAGGCGAAAGGAAAGTAAAGTAGTAGAAAACCTAGATCTTGAATAACGTTCGTCAAACTTCTCTATTTTATTATTTTACAGTTGCTACTTATAACCGAATAAGTAGACGTCTTTATTAGTTAAGTGAAGGTGTCATTGCTATTTTCAAAAGCCTCCTCTTGACTACATGAAGATATAACAAAACCTAAGAGACTAATAACAACGGCAATGAATCAAATTGCTGACACTTTGAGTAAATAATCTCAACCGGATCACAAAGTGTGACACATAACCATACATGTAACCATACTTTTAAAAAAGGACAACGTTTAATGCCCTTCCTCCGTAATCCTCTTCTTTTTCTAGTTTCCTTCCCGTTTTATATTTTTCCCTCCACCTGAACTGTTTTGCTAATTTTGATTACAAAAAGAGTTTTGCTTCAATGAGGCAATTTTGGAGGTAGCTTCTAATTCATTGCTAAATACTAGAGAAAGCCACAGCATATACTGGAATAATTTATTCCAATTCAAACACAGGCAAGGATTTCGTAACCTAATTATATTTTAAACGTCTAAAGATATTAATTGAAAGCATTATTTAAAATTATGACTAAAACAAAGTGCAAGCGGAGTTAGTCACTCGTATTTCCATTCTCGATTGAATCTTGAAGCTGGAAATAAACGAAAATTAATTAATTATGCATTTATAAAACTGATTAACTAGGCTGTGTTATTACCTTAGCATACAGTAAGTTTTTCTTCTGTTTTGTTTGTCCATTCAAAGCGTATTTTTCAATATAGGGAATATAAAAGGAATGCGATTTATTTATATCCATTTTCCTCGTGGTCTACCAAAACGTTAATAATAGAATTTAAAAAACGTCATGAGAAAAGAGAGGTTACAAAGAAACTAACTAGATTAGAATTTTCATATGGTTTCTTCGTGTACATATCAACATTAGTAGTTACTTTTTCCTTGGTAATCGATAAATGTTCTTTCTAAAAGGGACAAATTAAATATGAAGACTGTCAAACATTTTGACTAGCAGAATAATAAAGATCCTTTTCATGCAGATCAGAAATTCCATCGAGAAATGGATTGTAAATTTTTAGCCCCGAATTATTCAGCCTCTCCTTAAGGAAGAGATAAAAAATTAATGACTTGTGGAATTTACTGTGTCTGCATTAAGTGCAATCGCAATTCTTTTGGGAATATGAGACGTGGAAAATTCCTTAATTTCTTGTGTTTCAAGCAGTTTATCCATAGATCCAGAGGTATTATGGTTTTCAGCTTCTATTTCCATGGCCCTGAATTCTTTTAAACACTCTTGGATATCTGGAATGTTTGAATACAAAACAATAATTCAATGAATTATATATACAAATTGAATTTATAATGTTTCATATAGCGGGGTGTGCAATAGACTTACCTCCACGTGGTGCACTCTGGGCAACGTATGCTCACACGGCAAAAAAGTCTATTAACCGACAGTAGACTTCTGGCTTCTAACTACCATCACCCCACTGAATCCACATTTATAACCTCACCTTTATTTCTACCTTTGTGTCTGTTTCTTTTACATCTTTGAAACACTCTTCTATTCCCCCCCCCCCCTCTGTGAAGCCTGATGTT